>JAWNPL010000145.1:18020000-18270000 GCA_035047545.1 Drosophila paranaensis
TAGGCTTTAATTAGCACTTAGATTTCTATCGACTGAGTGTGCTCTTTTTTGTGGAATTCCTAACTGGGTTAGAGAGGCTGTGTGCTAAAGGAATTTGTATATATTTCGAAGGATTCATATCAGATCTTAACTATAGCTGAGAGTTTAACTGAAACTGAAGATCTTTAAGGGCTAAGATCTTTAAGAAGCTCTTAAGGCTGCTAAGATATTAGGTAATGTAGATTCCGAGCACTTAGATTGAGCTATCTTAAGAGTTTTTTAGGCCTACCAAAACTACTCCTAAGAGAACTCAATCTAAGTGTTCGATACTACAAGATACAAGCATAGCTAGATTCCAGCTCTAGTTAGGGTCACTTTAGATCGTCAATTAACTAAGTAATAAGCATCCATTGAGAATCTATAGCATCTGAGAACCTTAGAGATCTTTATTGTAATGCATCCATAGCTTCGGTGAACCCTTAGCATACCAAGATCCCTTAAAGACGTAGGGCAGAAAAGGTCAGTAGTAGATAAGTAGGCATATAAAAGACTACACAACTCAAGAAGTAGTGGGTCAGACTTATAGAGGAGCAAGATCTTGGGGAAAATGAATATAACAACGATTGTCTATTGCAGCTTGCCCAGCAAAGTCTGCTCCAGTTCCTGGATTCGACTTGATAGCTATAGATATATGGATTAATAACTATAGATATATCATATAGTAGATAGGTAGCTTAGTAGAAGTATGTTATATGGCTTATAAGATATTCACCTAATTTTCCATAAAGGACTCTTGAGCTGAATCAAAGGTATGTGTCTATGGCTAGATATGATATATGATAGATAGATTATATGATATATGGCATACATGAAGTGAATCGCATGATTCAGAATGATTCTAGCCCAGACCAGAGACCTCCTCAAGTATAGGATCTATGCATATTGTAAACTCTGGCTGAAATAGGTTAATATTCCAGCTTATACAGTATAAGATCTATGTGCCATACAGTACAAGATATATACAGTATAAAGTATATGCTATATACTGTATACTCTATAGTATATATACTCCTACTTATACGGTGTCAGATCTATATGCCATATATCAGCTTATACAGTATAAGATATATACAGTAGACAGTATAAGATCTATATGCTTGAACAATATTAGTTCTATACATCTTACAGTATATATAGTATATATATAGTATATATATAGTATATCCATACTCCTACTTATACGGCATCAGATTTATATGCTTATAGAGTATAAAATCTATAGCCATACTCCAGCTTCTACAGTTTAATATGCCACACACCTGCTTATGCAGTCTAAGATCTATACAGTATATAGTATACAGTATATAGTATACTTCTACAGTTCAAGATCTACATCCCATAACAGCCTAGCACCTATGAGCTCCTCTATTATACATATATAAGATCATGATAATTATCTTGTTTCCTGGTTCATTCCCACAATTATCCGATTGATCGACAAATCAGGATCTGCCGCCTAATGCGTGTGCTCATTGTGGCTATCAACGGGTTTAGGTGCCGTTCATTAGGCAATTAAAGCCGTGCAGCTACTCAGCCAGAAAAACGGGACGTAATGAGCTGCAAGGAGCAGCAGCCTCAGCAGCAGCAGCAGCAGCAGCAGCTGAGCCAGGAGCCGGAGGTAGCTAGGCGTTCCTGTTTTTCTTTTGAATTCGGCTTTTGGCGAAAGATGCGAATGGTCCAAATGCTTGGTCAATCGGTTAAGTCTGTCTGTCTGTCTGTCTGACTGTCTGACTGTCTGTCCGTTGCCGTGGCTTCTGCTCCGGCATATTGTTCATTATGATTATTTGTGGCAGGCATTTATTTAATTTTTTTTTTTTTTTTTTTTTTGGGCCTGTAACGGCGACTGCGACGTCGACTGCAAAAATCCGCACATAATCTGGCAAAACCAGTAGAACAACAACAAGGAGCTGGGAACGTGGATGTGGACGCGGACTTGGACTTGGACTGGGATTGCGTTGGATGCGCGGCTCATTTATAATGGGAAATGTGTGAGGCGAGGCGCAGGCGCAAATCCCTTTTCGTTACCTTTTCTGTCAGCTCTCGTTGTTGTTGTTGTTGTTGTGGTCGTCGGGGTCGGCGCTTCTTCTTCTTCTTCTTCTTGTTGTTATTGTTGTGCGTCGTCGTCGGTCTTGTCTGCTTGTGTCTGCATCTCAGACTGAGCAGCAGCAGCAGCAGCATCAGCTTCGGCATCGGCTTTGCCTTTGCCTTCGGCTGGCTTTGGCTTTGGGTCTTTTGTCCTGCGCATCGTTCATTCGAGTTTTCCCAGAAATGTTAATTATAATACACACACACACACACACACACACATACAGCCACACACACACACACATATCTTCATACATAATTACTCGCATTTTTGCCATGTGCATATCCTGTTTATGCCTGAGTTTTGTTAATGCGCTAAATAAATTTGCATGCTATGCGCTTTATTTTCGCTTTTCGTCTTTTTCTTGTTGTTTATTTTCTCAGCTTTTTTTTGAGAAAGAAAATAAATAAAAGAGGGGCGATCGCAGCTTGGAATTCGGGTTTAGCTCGAGGTGTTCACATAGCTCTACTATTACTATTGGCCATGGGAAAAGGATGTGAGTTGCCGTTATAGCTGCTCTCTAATAAGTGAGTTCAGTTACCTGACTGCGAGATGTCAATCAAAGTTAACGAACAATTGTTTGATAATAATGAACTAGTTCATTATGATATCATTCTCAGGAAGCTCAAATTTTGGACCGTAAGCGAAAATTGCATGAGAAATGAAAATAAAATATGAAAAAATAATTAAATTCATATGAATAATCAATGTAAATTAATTTTGAAAAAATTCAAAATTTAACAGCTATTTTTATGTAATATTAAAAATTTCTAAACATTTTTAAGTGCACTCTAAACACATACTAATTAATAGAAACATAAAAATGAATTGAAAAAATCGTGTCATGAAAAAAAAAACATAAAAATATTATAAATAAACGTAAATCTTGTAAACAAGTAATTTACGCTGTAATTAATGTAATATAAAATTCCCAAATCTTGGATTTGATATTGTTTTGTAGAACTTTTTGTAAGTCGTAAAAGTGTAATTATATTGAAAACAAAAAAAATGTATAAGACTCTAACGAAAAGTGAAAAAGTTTAAACAATTTGCTACAACGCAATTTTAAAATTTTTCTATCACTCTTAAAATGTCCGCCATTATGTTTTTTCGTCGCTCTCGAAAAGAACAACAACAACAACAACAACAACGAGCTGAGCAGCGGAGAGCGTGTGTGCGAAGCCCTCCCACTTCTCGTGCGCCCCATGTCTAAAAACGACAACAACAAATATGTCAAAACTAAATCTATCTCCCACTCACACACACACACACACACACACAGACACACGCGCGCACGCTTCGCTCCCGCACACTGCGGCATATATGTACATACATACGCACACAGCACACACATGCATTGGTGCTAGCGCCAATTGATCGCTCACACGCGCACATGTGTGCCAATTTCTCACCTACACAAACGCGCTCTTTCACAAACAAGCATACCGAGGCGCACGCTCTCATGCTCGCGGATTGAACGAAACGAAGGTGGGAGGGAGAGGAAGAGGGAACGCGAGACTTTGAACACGCAGTTCGCACTCCTCTTCGACTCGGATCGTGGCTGTAGTTGTAGCAGTGGCGAAGCACGACATAATCGAGAGCGCAACACACACTCACACTCATGTCCAGGCCAGTGTTGCCGGTCTGAATTTCTTCCCGCTAGATTTGGCGCTTTTTGATGTGCGATTACGGGAAGAAGCTGAATAGGTTTTATTTCAAATTTTCTAGCCTTTTTTCAGCTTTCGTAAATGAGTAAGAAAATATTTTATTGACCTCTTTTTATTTATTTTTTATTTATATAGGCCGTCCATTCCGTTTTGGTTTCCCCTAACACCTTTTAAGATGTTTATCAAAAGTGAGTGTTATTTCGCTTCCTCTCCCGTCAAAAATAGCGTTTTTCTCACCAACAATTTCGGCAACACTGGCACAGGGGCCAACTAACGCCACCCGAAGTGCGAGCAGAGCGAAAAAGAGAAAAAGAGCGACATATTGCGAGAGAGCGACGCCAACCGCGACAGCAACTGCGACGCCGACGCTGACGCTAACAGCGATAGCCAGTGCGACAGAGACGGGTGAGGAGTTAAGGCATTGCAAACCAGTGTTGGAGTCGCAACTCGCGCAATACCAATGCCGCATTCCAAGCGAAAGAGGTTAGACCTCCGCCGTCATTTCATTCACAATTTTCAGCGTTGCAACCAGCAGCAGCAGCAGAGGCAGTAGCAGAGAAGAGTGGGCTGAGGGAAGCGGGGCAGCAGGCACAGACGCAGGCGCAGCAGCAGCAGCAGAATGCACATTTTTGAAGTTGTTGCTGCTGCTGCTGGCTGCTGCTACTACTGACACTGACTGCAGCTTGGCGCTTGGCATGCGACACGGACATTGCTTGATGAGGGAGTGAGAGAGATAGAGGGCAGCTATTTCAACTATGCCTTTAATCACTCTCTCACACAGATCTATCGATATTTGTTGAATGTGTTTATATCTCTTCTTCATATTTCGAAATGTTTCTCATCCGTTTTGCCTTGCCTTCGGCTTGGCTTTGCGAATTACAATAAATTCCTTAAGCAGCCGTGTAATCGCGTTATCATCATTATTTACAATTACAACAATACAATAAAGAAGTGCGTGCACTGAGCGAAAAGTAAGCATAGAAGATTGATAATTGAATAGAATATTTAATACTAGTTGGTAGAGTATCTCAGCTAAGAAAGTTGCTAATAAAAACTATTGGGAAATACTAAAATTAATTTAATGTTAATTAAACTTCATTTAAGAAGTGCGAAATTCTTTAATAATTAAGTTTTTATATTTAGCTTGAGTTGAGATGAGATTGATCAAAGATTGATAGTTAGATACATAGACTGATAGATAGATTGATATATGGACAGCTTGAATAGATAGAGAAATATCGATAGATGGATAGTATTGTGAGATATGTAAGATATCAATGGATAGATGGTTAATATTGTAAAATCGATGGCCTGATAAATAGATCCATAGGTAAAGAGACAGATATATTGAAAATAGATATGGATATAGATATCTTGAAAATATACAGTAATATTATTAACAGATGTTTGGATGGACAGACGGCTAGGTTGATGGATAAATCGGTGGACATAATATGAACAGATATAGAGATTGATAGATAGACAGATATATAAATAGATAGATAGATAGATAGATAGATAGATAGATAGATAGATAGATATATAGATAGATATACAGAAAGATAGATAGGTGGCTAGATGGATGTATAAATATATGGATAAATGGATAGACAGTAAATATATACGTATATATGCCTAATTTGATCTTATATGCATATTTAACTATATATCTACATATCGTTTAATAGTTAGATAGTAATAAAGATAGATGGATACTTAATCCATGGATCGCCGATCCATCTATCTATCTAGATAAATACCTAAACTGTTTGAAAATTCCGAAATTGCAAGCTAAACAATATTTAACTGTTTTCACGCACCCCTCCTGACTTCCTATTCTATGTTAGTGCATTTTCGCTCAGTGTAGACATGCGTATCTCTATTAGATACTGGGTCTTCGTTTTCATGCGTTCGCTGCGTGTTAAGAAGCAGTCGCTGTTGTTATTGTTGTTATTATTGTTGTTGTTGTTGTTGCTTTTGCTGTTGCAGTTGCTCTGCCTTATAACAGCAACAGCTACGCGACGGCAACAACAACAACAACAACAACTTGCATACGAAACAATTTGTGGCGACTTTTGAAAGCTACACAACAACAACAGCAACAGCAGCAAGCAAGGCATGCCAGACGTGTGTACATACCTACACATACTTCAATGTTACCTAATTAGAGTTTACAAGTAAAGTAGACGCTGTCGCAGTTAAAGCAACAGCAACAACAGCATGATTCATTGGAATGCAAAGAATTTTTATATGTTTCTATCTACATATGTACACACGCATGCATGCGTGTGCGTGTGTGCGTGTGTTGTTGCCTTTTACAATTTTAATATGTACGATGAATGATTTTGTAACAGAAAAAATATATATATATGTATGTATATATATACATATATGTATGTAGGCAAAAGAAGCAGAAAAACAGCAACAACATCAACACCCTCAAAAAAACATCAAGGCAAACACTGCGCATGTGGAATGCAGTAATGGCCCAACCATAACAAAGCAGACACGTTAGAGAGCGAGAGAGAGAGGACGAGAGAGAGAGAGGGGGGAGAGGGGGAGGGAGTAAGGGCAGAGACAAAGATCGGGTGGTGGTAAGCAGGCCCCAACCAGGCTGACAGACGAGACAGTCAAACTGAGCGACAGTTAGGCAAATAGAGGAGACAGCCTGAGAGACAGAGAGAGATAGATAGAGAGAAAGAGAGGGAGAGAGAGAGGGAGTGACAGTCAAACGAGACAAACAGCCCCCAATAGATAGACAAATATTCATTATTATCAACGCTTGTAACTTTCAGATGCCACACATGTAGAGAAAGAAATGTTCAGAGTTTCACGACTCTAATTGGATTTACAATCGATTCTTATTGGTGAAGTGAGAGATAGTGGGAGAATCTGAGCTAAGGTGAGGTAAACTAGAACTTAGACAGAGATCTCTGTCTGAGTGAGAGAGATGAAAAGAGATGGAGATGAAGAGAGAGAGAGAGAGTGAGAAAAAGTAGGAGAAATAGAGAGAGAGAGTGGGAGAAACAGAAAGAGAGGGAGAGAGAAAGAGAAATAGAGAAGGAGAGAGAGATAGGGAAAGGGAGAGAAAGATAGAGAGAGAAAGGAAGAGAGAGAGAAAGAGAAAAGAGAGTGTGAGAATCTGGATCTATAAGCCTTTCCACGACTGTTTATATGAAAAATAGATGAGGTTTGCGCTAGAGACGAAGGACGAAAAGGACACTCTAATCAATTAAATAACAAATCGATCCCAATCTATGTCTCAATCCGTCTTTCTATCTATCTATATACAGTTTGTCCATTAATTGTTTGCAAAATGGAAAAAGTCATACAAGTTCAACTTTAACATCAAAATTTATTAGGAAATACACATTTTTTCATATTTATTTCTTTGCAGAATATTTTCCTTATTCTATTCTTAAATTAAATATATAATAAAAATTAGAAAAATAGCAACAAAAACATTAAAAATTATTCAAAACAAAAAATACACCAAAAATTTGCTGTCCATTAATTGTTTGCAAAATGCAAACATTAGTGGAAAGAAGACGGGAGAAAAGCTAACGGGATATCAAAAACAAAAACGACTCGTCGCGTCTTTGGCGCCAGTCTTCCGTGAATTCATTTGTGTTGATAAAGTCTTGGAATCACAACTACTTTACATATAATTTGAAGTTTTTGCAATGCCTGGTAAACGCACCGATGACAATTTGATACAATTGGTATATTTTAATTATATCAAAGGAAAGACCAGCAAGGAGTTGGCTGAAATGTTTAATATTAAACTTAGAACAGTTTACAACATTATCAATCGGGCGGAAAAAGAAAATAGACTGGAATTGAAGAGCTCTAAAGGCAGACCAGCAAAGCTCTCTCGACGGGATTGTTCACAAATACTGAAAACCGTGGATAACAAACCACAATCAAGCCTCAGAGAGTTGGTTACGGAAATTAAAAGTAGCCTTCAGAAGACAGTGTGTCCAGAGACTGTGAGAAAATTACTCAATTTGCACAAATACTCATCACATGTAGCAAGGAAGAAGCCGTTGTTGTCTGCTATAAATGTTGAGAAACGATTAACCTTCGCAAGACTTAATGTTGACAATCCTCTGGACTACTGGAATAATGTAATTTTTTGCGACGAGACGAAGATAATGTTGTATTACAATGATGGCCCTGGAAGTGTTTGGCGGAAACCAAAAACAGCCCTCCAGGCCAAAAACATTGTGCCTACTGTTAAATTTGGCAAGCTTTCAGTCATGGTGTGGGGCTGTATTTCTTCCAAAGGTGTAGGAGAGCTGCGAATATTTAACGATATAATGACCAAAGAGTTTTATTTGGACATTTTAAAAAACGAGTTGACAGAAAGTGCGCACAAATTTGGCTTCGTTGATCCGGAAAACTCCAGAAAACTTAAATACAAGCTGTATCAGGACAACGATCCGAAGCACAAATCACTGCTGTGTCGCACTTGGCTGCTTTATAACTGTGGAAAAGTTATTGACACCCCACCCCAGAGCCCAGATCTTAATCCGATTGAGAATTTGTGGGCATTATTGAAGAAAAAGGTGGCCAAACGAAGTCCAACTTCGAAAAACGAACTAATTCGTTGCATAAACGAGGAGTGGCGCAAAATACCGCAATACTACGATATAAATGCCCTAATATTATCGATGTCGCGACGCCTCAGACATGTAATGGAAGCTAATGGTGGGCATACCAAATATTAGTCAATTGCATTTTGATATTAAAGAAATATCGATCTCATAATATTAATGTTTGCATTTTGCAAACAATTAATGGACAGCAAATTTTTGGTGTATTTTTTGTTTTGAATAATTTTTAATGTTTTTGTTGCTATTTTTCTAATTTTTATTATATATTTAATTTAAGAATAGAATAAGGAAAATATTCTGCAAAGAAATAAATATGAAAAAATGTGTATTTCCTAATAAATTTTGATGTTAAAGTTGAACTTGTGTGACTTTTTCCATTTTGCAAACAATTAATGGACAAACTGTATGTATGTATATGTAAATCTCATTTTGATTCCAAGACAAAACCTCAACTCGCCTTCAAATTAATTCGAATTTTTTGAATATTATGTTTTTCTGCTTTTATGATTCACTTTAAGAGTTCTTGAGGCATGCGCGCATTCAGTTCTGTAGTGGGAACTCCCAAGAATTTTCGAGAAACCATAATGCCGGAGAGATACGATTGCCATAGTGGGAAATCCCAGCATCAGCTTTCCACACACAAACAGACACAGGCACAGACACAGCGAGCAGACGGGCGACGAGCGACGACCTAGAACGGACCAGACTGTAGCAAACTCAAGTGTCTGGCTTTAATAATGGGATCGCATTGAGGGCGGCGTTACTTCAAAACAAAACGAAAACTGCACAACAAACAAATTGGGCATATTTTGTTGGCCTCGCTGCGTGTGACAGGCCAAGTGGCTGCTGGCTGCTGGCTGCTGGCTGCAGGCTGGTCAGCACTCAATTTGGCATTCAGCATTAGGAGAGGGTGTGCATTGGTCCGGGCAACGCCAACGCCAGCGGCGGCATCGATGCATTTTGCAAAATTCGTAGAACCCATTGAGGCTAGGGCAAGGCATGGCAGGCATTTGAAATAGGAGGCGCAACTGCCAACTGGGATTTTCTCGAGAAGAGGCAGCGGTCAGTTGCAGTTGCAGTTGCTTGAATGCATCGATTCCTGGAAGAGACCACCACCAGGGGCCGTTCCATTTAGCCTGCCATCATTTCTGCTGACAACAACTTCCTGTGTGCCGCAGATTACCCTGCAACACACAACAAATGTCAAGCGATTAGTGTGCGACTCACCCTGTCTCTCTATGTGTCTGTGTGTGTGTGTGTGTGTGGGTGGGTGTGCCAATATCAAAGTGAGCATGCCGCAATATTGTGTCCTTGTCGCCCTGTCTCAAGTGTGGGAAGTGATGTGTTGATTACCAAACAAAAGCGAATGGCCACAGGCTGGCCTGCTCGAGCTGGACTTGAACGACTGAGAGATGCCCTGTGATGAGCTAGAGGAGTTTTATGCAGAGCGCGATATGTGTTCTCCATCTCTCTCTCTCTTCACTGTGTTCTCTCTCGTTCTATACCTTTACTTCTGGTATTCTCTCTTTTCGTCTATCCTCTTCCCTTTCCTATCCATTCTCGTCTTCTTTTACTGTCTTCTTATGCCTCTCTCTTCGCTTCTTATTCTTTTCCTTTATCCCTTTCTAGTTCTCTTTTGTTCTTCTTTTCTTTACTCTGTCTATTTCAGAATCTCTCTCTGCCTCTCTTTCTCTGTATTCCTCTCTTTCTCTATCTCTCTTCTCTTTCATTCTCTCTCTCTCTCTCTCTCTCTCTCTCTCTGTTTCTCTCTCTATCTACCTATCTCTATCTCTCTCACATACCTTTCCATTCGCGCCTTTCTTCTCTTTCCTTCTCTTTTGGCTTATTTTTCAGCTTTTCAGTCAGACTCTTAAGATCGACTCGACTGTTGATCCTGATCAAGATTATATATGCATATATGCTCTATATCATCTACCTCTCTCCATCTCTTTACAAAAACCAATATACCCCACCAGCACACTTCCAATGGGCACATGACCTCTAACCGACTGAAGAAGGACATCAAAAAGTTAACCGTTCGCATTTCCACGAACTGCCCCGAGATAGGGAGGAGTTAACAGTAAATACAGTAAATATACCAAATATGCAATCAATTCTTATCGATCGTCGTTGCAGCGTGAGACACTTTCAATTCTCACCAAGAAAAACAAAATCAATTGCTGGAGAAACCATTCATGGGTTCTCGAAAATCTTGGAACTAATTTGTGCTCTGTTATCGACTCGACGCGACTCGGCTCGACACAATGGCATCGAAGATCTATCAGCCCTAATAAAACACATGTTGCCATAGGGGAACAAAGATGCTGCGGCAACAATGCAATCTCAGCACTATCAAAGGGCCCATTTAAACGTTCGTAATCCAATCTTTGCCTGCTTAGCTCAGATGTGGGAAGCTCAGCTCAGCTCAGCTAAGTGAGCACTGGGAATGTGAGAAAAAAACAGGAAGCAAAAAATGTTATTTAATATTGGCAATGTTTAGTTTGTTAGGATTGTTGGATGTAGTTTTATTGTATATGTAGATATGAGATGATATAACAATAGATCATATCAATATAGATGCATAATTTCAGCTAGTCAGTTGAGTTCTTAAGCCTCAGATTACCTTAGGCATCACAGATCTGTTAGAGAGCTTCAACTTGGGTTTGGCATAGCACATGATAGAGATTAGAGCTCTTTGAGTAAGAGATTTCTCTTATAGACCATATCTTGAGAAAGGCTCAAAGAGCCTTGCCTAAAGCAACTGGCCCATGACTTCAGCCCAAGGCACAGCCTTCAGGCTCAGTTTCTGCAAGCTGCATCTGTCAAGGATATGCTGAGGATTACTTTTACCACTATATAACAGCTTTTCAGTTTTGTTCTGGTATATATTTATGCTAAGCTTTGATCCCTAACTCTTTGTAACCTTCAACAATTTCTGCTAACGATCCACAGTCGCCCTTTAGCCGCTTTGCCTGCAACTTTAGCTGCCTCTAGACGCCACAGCTTCCACTACCTACCCACCCCCCATCTCTACCCCCTCCTAGCTCTCTAGCTCCACTGTTTACTTTAGCTTTTGAAGTTGAAGCGACAACATCATCACCATTGCCAACGCCATCAGCAGCAGCAGCAGCAGCATAGACTGCGTCTCCATTTGTCCACTGAAGTGCATTGTTGTTGTTGTTGTTGCTTAGCTGTTGTTGTTATGTTAAGTGCGTGGCGCGTTGGGTCTGGACCACGTCGCATTTGAATATGAAAAGCATGTGATATGCGGTCTTTAGCTGGTATGCCCGGAATGCAGTCAGCCTGTCGACGCGCTCCGCTTTGCTCGTGCTCTCTGCGGCTGGCTCATTGTTATCAGCCAGCATTAGGGAGTGCCACATAGTTTTGCCTACCTTAAGCAACCTGCCATGGCCATGGCCAATGCAGCAGCAACAACAACAACAACAACAACAACAACTGCATCTGCCATCTGCATACAATGGAGCGCACAAAGGCATTGGTAATTTTTGCCAAATAAGGCTGGCCACAGCAGTAGCCGCACTTGGGATACCAGTATTGCTGACCAGCTCCACACACACACATATATATATATACAAATATATATGTATGTATGTATATACATCCAAGTCCAACGGTCATTTTCATCCAAGAATGCGGAAGAATGACTCAAGCAACTCGCCGCAATAATTCCAAAATAAATTCTCAAGCAAAAACCAAAGAAAAAGCAAAGCAAAGAAAGGCAAAGAAAAGAAAAGCGCTTAGCGTTTCCATCTGCATTGGCAGAAGCACATGTGTGAGTGAGTGACTATGTGTGCGTGTGAGTGTGTGTGAGAGTGTATGAGTGTGTGTGAGTGTGTGTGTCTGCCAAGCACACGGCTAACTAATGGCTTCTTGACATGAGTTAACTTTGGCTATAGCCAAGCCTTCACTCTATGGATCTATATCTATATATAGAATACTTATAAATTTATATATATAATTGAATTTGGAAATTAATTTTATATATTTCATATTTAAATATAAATAATATATGTTTTCTAGCTTTAGGCCGCAAGCTCAGGCTGATCTTAGTCCAGTCTTAAGCCTTGCTCAGCTGCCAGACTTGAGCCAGAGTTATATATAAATATATATTGAATATCTTCTAAATCATTTAAGCTAGAGTTTTAAAATTAGTTTCCCATAAAACTCTGTTTTATTCTGCTTAAAATAAAATAGCATTGAGCTCTGCATCATGTGAGTAAGTATTTTAAAAATATTTCTGAAAGAAAGCTTACAAAAAAGCAGTTGCTAAAGTCGCCTGAGCGGGTTAGCCCATTTAGCTTCAATTGTTAATATCTTGCTCCATTTGGCCAACACAGTTACCAAATGTTTTACGTAGACCACAAAATTGATTTTCTTTAAGGAAAATATTACTTAAACAAAATATATGGTTTAATCATTGGAGGAAAAATCAAAGAAGATCAAGATTACTTTGATGATCTCTATGAAAGCTGGCAGACTTGGGGAAACTATTATTTATTCTCTTGTAAATTAGGTCTGTTACACAGCTCTGCAAAGCAAGTAACTGCTCAGCCCAGAAAGCTTAGACTTAGCCTTTCTCTGCCTCCAAGCTCAGTCAAAAGCTCACCTTAAACCCCACTGCTTCAATTGGAGCCTGTGCAGCGCCACCTTGAGGGCAGCTGTGCCGTTGTCTGTCCCACAATCAATCAAAACATCAACAGTAGCAGCAGCAGCAGCAGTGGCAGCAGCAGTGGCAGCTGCAGCACTGGCACGCCCCTCACCCTCTAGCCGCCCTCCGGGTGTTGGCTATGTTTAGCCATACACTCAGACGGAGACAGCGACGTACATACATCTGTGATCTAACAGTCTGTGACAAATTTTATTTCTGTAGCGGATCGGCGACGTCTGTCTCGTTCCGTTCAGGCCCGCGCCACGCCCCGCCGCCTCCTTGAAAAGCGCTCAAAAGCTAATGTCACTTCGCAGCATATTTAAAAGCACATAAAGATGTTTATACCAAAAATAACATGCACAGCCAAGAAGAACGACCAGCCCAGCACACACACACACACACACACACACACACACACATAGACAGACACTCACACACACACACATGTATAGAGCACAGCACAGCACCACCCCCCACCCCAGCGGCAGACGCGACTGCGGCCCGCGGACGAAAAAGTCAAAAAATAGCCTAGCGACAGACCAAAAATAAACGAAGCAGCAGACGATGCCAACGCCAGCGTCGCTGCCGCTGACAGCGTCGTCGTCGACGTCGCCGTCGGACCTGGCAATAATGTCGCAATGGTGGCGCTTGCAGCACACATGAACTGCGCCAGGGCTGCTACCCCCTATCCCCGAGCAGAGGTGACTCATGCCAGGCAGGAGAGATCTGGCCAGATCCTGCTCTGACCCACATTCGTTGCCTACTTATGGGCGTGCCCAGCTGCCCATATAAGCCGGCTAGCCGGGCCCTAGCCTAGCCCTGGCCCAGCCCAGCCCGGCCCTGGCCCGACCCGGTCTGCTCTGGTCTGGTCGCGCCAGCTACTCGACTCGTGTGTATCTGCCGTTTGAGTAATGGACTCTGCGAGCGACGAGCGACGAGCGTCGGGCGTCGGGATACGGAACAGATCTATGGGCCAGACGTAGACGCATACGCTTAGAGAGCGTGCTATTAGCATGCAGCGGACAGTGAAGCGGCGCTAAGTGGAATGGAGTGAGGAAGCTAAGACAGCTGAGGCTGGGCATAGCTAAGGATGTTGTGTGGAATGTGGTTATAGATGGGCGTTAGATGGGAATAGATATTCGAAGAGGGTTTATTTATTATATTATAGATTGTGGTATATATTATACTACAGATACTTTCCCCTGAAATGTAAGCTAAAGATATTGTGTGGGATGTAGGTATAGAGGGAGGTTGGTTGGGATAGTTAGATATAGATATTTAGCTCTGGAAGCTAGAGATATTATATCATAGATACTTGAACATATTTCTTATAGATTATAGTTGAAAAATGTATAGAGAGATATATAATATCCTTATAGATATAGAATATTAGAGGATAACCAGTCATCAGATAATATTCTTAGATATATTGCTTAAAGTCCGATCTTAAACACCTTCAGTCAAAAAAGTTGAAAAACAATCTTTCAGAAGTATTATATAGTAAATCTATATATATTACATCCATATATTATACATAATATCTATATATAATATATCAATATCTCGATTGAGTACATATAGTATATATCTATCTTTATAGCAATCTTTATCTATTATCGATAGAAATAGAATCAGTATAAAATATATAGTATATATTTATCTGTATAGCTTTCGGTATCTATGATATCTGTATAAATTGTGCATTGCTATCTTTATCTATTGTATCTTGTTGAATTGTTTCTGTGTGGAGTATATAGTATATATAGTATAGATATGGCCTATAAGATATAGCATGTATGTATGTATGTATGTATATTACAATATCTCATGCATCATATATAAGTTCATAGTCAATTCCCAAAGAGCTTTGCTTATCTTCAAGCGAAAACGTTTAGGAAAAGAGAAATATTCTATATTTTCTGTTTCTATATTTCCTTTTCAATTTCCTCCCAACAGCCACTGTAGGCATGCGCCACTGTACATCCATATGTATGTATGCAGACTACATGCTAGATCATTTCTACAGCGTAAATTCAAATTCAGATTCACTTGCCCACAAAATTAGAAATTTAAACCAGCAACAGAAACAACAACAACAACAACAACAAGAACAAAATAGCAACATTTTTGAGCATCTAAATAAAGTAGCGAAAAAAAGGCAACAAGGAAGAAGCAGAGAGAGAGAGAGAGAGGGGGAGAGAGGGGGAGAGAGGGAGAGCGGCAACAGAACAGACAACTAGAAAACTGAAGAGAAAGCAAAAGAAATCAACAACAGGGAAAATCCATCCTAAGCAAACAAAAATTTGTTGTGCGTGTGTGCGTGTGTGCGAGTGTGTGTGTGTGTGTGTGTGTGTGTTGCACAGCAAGCAAAAGTTTTATTTAAAGTTATATGGTATATATACATATATATATAGTCTATATAGATCGCCCAACCTTTGCCATCTCGCTCTGTCTTGTCTGCATTGTCTGGGAATGCCCAGTGCCCGCCGTATTGTGGCAACCGGAATGCGGCGTCTGTCGCTGTCTGCCCATGCCTGTGCCCGTGCCCGTGCCCGTGCCTGTGCCGGGCCCTTTGTTTGCAGAAGAACTGGGGGCCCCGCCAGTCGAGAGACAGACAAAGTCGTACATATGCATTCCATGCTTCCTATATAGCCCTGGCTAGGCTATATAGGCTATATGGGCTATATACCCTTAATCATTGCAACTCAATCATCGCTCGAAAATAGCAAAGCACACACACTCACACACCCACACACACACATAGACACACGCAGGCAGACAAATCTCTAAACGCATTTCCGTTTATTTTTGGGCTGCCATTCAACGAGGGGGAGGCCCCACTGTGCCCACTGTGCCGTGTGTGGCGCGCGTGGAGCTCATGCAACAAATCCCAAATGGAATTTCATTTCAACTAAAAGCTCTCAAGTGTAAGCCTTAAGTAGGGGACTTGCACACATCTATCTATCTATCTATCTATCTATCTATATGTATAATATTGTTTGTCTAGCGATTTGGCATTAGGGTGGACCAAGCACAACACAGTAACAGCATTAAAAACTCACGCTTGATCACCTGTCCACCCTAAATCAGCTCAAAGCCCCAACTTGAGTACGTTTTTCTACCTATGCAGCCACAAGTTTAGCTTCAGCTTCAGCTCCTCAGCTCTTGCCTTTGGGCAACTTTTCTGGTCCAGAGTGCAGCAGTCGCCGCAGTCGTCGCAGTGGCCGCAGCAGAGCGCAAAACAAAACAACAACAAAAAGACAAATTCTTGCGTTTTTCCAGGAATTCACTCAATAAACTCAAACAGAACCCAAACATATAACAAACGAACGAACGAACCGGAGGCAACAACAACAACATGCAACAGCAGCATCAGCGGCACTCAGACAAAGGCCGAGATAGAGAAGACCAAGTCACAGCGTCCGAGACAGTGTCCAAGTCGCAGCCGAAGTTGCGAGCAAAGCACAAAAACGAACGCAACAACAACAACAAATGAGAATGAGAAAAAACAAAACAAAACAAAACAAAAAGAAAAACAAAACAAAACCTTGAAGGCGCACCAGGAATTCGAGAGACCCGCAGACCGCAAAGAGTTCGAGCTCGAGTTCGAGTCGGAATCGGAGTTGGCGCTGAAACTGGCGTTGTAAACATATGCATTGAGTAGTCGGAAAACTTTATTGATTCATGCAAGTGCATATTAAATTGCCCACAAATAATAAACATAACTAGAGCTTAAGCTGTTGTCAGCTATCAATTGTCAATGGAAAAATTTTGTTATAGAAAAATAATGACTAGAAAAATTTAAAAAAAATGTATTTGTTAGTAAAAATATTGCAAATTGTTCAAATATTGACTGCGATATTAATTTAACTTTTTTTTTAACCAAAAAAAAATACTAAAAAAATAAAACTGCTGAAAATGGGTTCAAGTTGAGTTAATGCTAGTTTATAAACTAAGCAATGTCTCCAGGACGAAGTTTTGGCAAGAGATTTCGAAACATATTTGAATTTTCAATTTTATTGAAAAATTTATAGACAATCCAAACGATTTCTCCATTAATATAGTAGTTTTAAGGACTTGAAGGGTATTTAGTAAAAATATATAATTTACATTGCAAATTTCATTCAAATTGCAGCTTTTGTCATTGACTCTATAGGGCGATGGCTTAATGCCTTTTGAATGGAATTTGAAAACTTAAGATCTTTAGAGCACTATAAATTGTTTAAGTTTAAAGATATTTTGTAGCATACTTTTGGGCGAGCTTTTCACTGCATAGTTTTGAGCATGGGAAAAATCAATGGGGGAAAATGTTTCGAATTTCAATTTTGACTGAAGATAAAAAATTTGTTAATTTGCTATAGGAATACCTGAATATAGAGTGGATACTATAAGTATTATTTGTTGATATATGAAAAATAAGGTAGAATGAAGGAAAAGTTTGTTTAGCTGTAGTACAGTGTTGGTAAACAGCAAAAAATGAGTGGGCAGAGCTAGGAGGCAAGCTCAGTGCTTGATTGTGGAATGTAATTATGTTGTGTGGATCGTATGTGCATATGAACCTGAATGATATATATATAAATGATGAGTCTTTCACTCATATGAGAATTTATACAGATATGAGAAATATACAATACGGAGGGACTTTCTGGTGGTTTGCTGTGAGTCTCAAGTGGAGTGCAGCCAAGCACTGCTCATAGCCAAAAGAATCTAAGTTGCAGGTCCAGTGCAAGTCCAAGTCTAAGTCAATGTCATCATCATCATCCTCGCCCAATGTTTGGCTACTGATGGCGCTCCTGTTGCTGGCTCAGGGCTAAGCGTAGCAGGCGAATCCTCTAAAAATTATTTATTAACATGGTAGAAATTCGCAAACAGGTTAAAACGACCAATCAAAACAACAACAACAACAAACTGCAACACAAGAACAACAACAAGAAGAAGACGAAGCGGCGGCAGCCAAAGACCCAAAGTGCAGATAATATTAAAAGGCAGTCAGGCAGCCAGTCAGGCAGCCAGTCAGACAGACAAACAGACAGACAGACAGAGAGACGTAGAGACAGACGGGCAGACGGCCAAAGCAGCCAAGTTGGAGTTGGAGTTGGGCCGACCGACTGGCAGACACATTTCGAAAAGGGCCAACATGAAATTCCACGAGAGTCATTGACTTTATTATTATTGGTTGGCTGGCTGGCTGGCTGGCTGGCTGGCTGGCTGGCTGGCTGGCTGGCTGGCTGGCTGGCTGGCTGCTTGACTTGGCTTGGCTTGGTTTGGTTTGCTTTGGCTCGCCTTTGCCTTGGCTTTGAGTCGAGTTGAGTTGAGTCGAGTTGACTTGGTTGAGCTGCTCGCTTGCTTAATTTTCTTGGGAAAGTTTTTTGTTGAAAGTTGGGCGGCCTTTTTATAGCTTATTTCTTATTTCTCATATATCACATATATACATATATGTTATATATATACATATATGTTATATATATTCTCTTCTCTTTTTTTTTTTGCAAGTGAAACGTACTCAAATACTTTGTAGTCATTGGCTAGGGGACAAGTGTCTGTAGATATCTAGCTTAGCCTTGTTTAACTGCAAATATTTGCAGTTATCAGTCAAAGTGGATTTTTAGTGTTATTTCGGTGTGGGCAGCCTCTGCTCTGCCAGATTGTGGTGCCTAGATCTAGATACGAGATATGGGAGCTATTTATACGCTTACTGCTGTCAACAGAGCTCTGCAAGTGCAAAAGAAACGTTTTCCAAGTCTCGCCATGGACTGAATCTCAAGATTTGCCAGCTGAACTGGACTTGATTATTTTTATAAATATTTATATATCTCATATTGAAGTTTAAGTAAAAATTGCTCATATATATCTGAGATGTAGATGTGTCATATATGTGATATGAAATGTGAGCTTCTATAGCCATATATATTTGTGTATACATCTTCTATTATAGATTAACCATAAACAGCTCATACATTGAGTTGATATACAGATATGATGATACATATATGACATATGACATATGACATATGACAGTTGATCTTACGTGGTCATATATATTTTTAATACATATTCAATTGTAATTTAAACAAAACCAGCTCATCATATCTGAGATGCAGATATGGCAAATATCTGACATATGACATATGAAAAGCTTAAGCTATTGATGATTTCTAGTTACGTCATATATTGAGTAGACACATATGTTGATATGACAGATATGTGACATATGAGCAGATATGGCATAAATATGACATATAAGCAGATATGACACATATATATGACATATAACAGATACATATATGCCAGAGAGTTGAGCTAGCTGAAGCTATTGATGATTTCTAGCTATCTCTGAGCCTAAAAACTTTTGTCTTTTCATTTAGCTGAATTGGCTTAGTAAACGCTAAAAACTCCAATTTATAAATAATTCAAAAAGTCTATCTAAACCATATTTCATGCAACAACAAGCAGCTCCCCCATGTCTCCATCCCTTGCTTTGGCAGCGCTCTGAAAATGAAGTTTTTAGCAAATTCCATTCATACCGCGCCTCAGTTTTCTTGGTATCGCTGATTTGGCCCAAATAAATAAAAGCCTGCAGAAGAAGCAGACGAAGATGAGAAAAACACGCACAAACTCTAACGATCTTTGGCATTTATGGAATTTACAGAGTATTTGCGCCCTCGCCCTCGCCCTTCCATAGAAATCCGAAGCCCGCAACTCCGAACGAGGCAAATTGATACTTTATTTATAGCGAAAACGAACGAAAATTGGGCGCAGCAACGAAAGCTTAAATAAGCAGAAAGTTTGAAGTTTTTGCAGCAGCAGCAGCAGCTCTCCTTCTTTTTTTTGTGGGCGCGCAAATCAACAGAAATCAGCGCTGCGATCCGATACCCTGTATGTGTGTGTGTGTGTGTGTGTGTGTGTATGAGTGAGTGTGATTTGGCCAAGCACTCTTGGTCCATTGGGTTTTGAGGGGGAGCTGCCTCTATTGTTGATGGTAGCTGTCGGTGTCGCTGCAGCCGCAACCGTCGTCGCCTGCCTCTTCGGGCATATGAATGAATTTATGCTTTTGTTATACGTTTTCGCCGGAATTTCATTCGAATACCTTGTGCGGCAGATTATTTGTACAGATGTGTGCGTGTTTGTGTTTAGTGATTATGCTTTATGTCTGATGTCTCTCATTTTGCCGCCGCTCATCAATAAAAAAGGATATCCATTTGGCTGTGCCTTAAATACTAACAAAAATACCATAACTAATACTAAGTAAATACCAAAACGTTTACAAATGCCTAACTAAATGCCATTTGTTATTATTCACAGTCTACCTGGTCACACTTTTTCCAAATCATTTATTTTCCCCGCAAAACAACAAATAAAATACAAAAAGTAATCAGCAATTCCGCAACTTGAGGCAGGTAGTCAGTCGGACACTTTGCTAGGTCAAAACAGCAGAGACGTGCAAACATCGCTGTTGTTGTATGCGCCTTGTTATTGCTTCCCACGAGCATTAATAAAACTGACACGTCTTCCATATGCCAAACTTCAGCAGCGCCGCATATTTTGGCAAAAACGTAGCGACCTCGAAATGGCAGCACGTTGCAGCGTTGAACTTGATCGTTACACACTTTAAATTATGTATTCAAATATGCGCGCGCAAAGCGTATGGTTGATGTCTGCGCTAAACGGAATTGCTTAAAGCTGGCAATGCTGTTGCTAATAGCTGACACTAGCTGCAACCAGTCTGGCAACATCGGACTGCTAATCGCGCGCTTTTCAAGCAAAAAGCTTAGCTGATAAGAGTATGAAATCAATATTTTCTGCAATGCAAATCGATAATTTCTTATTAAATCTGACTGGCGATAAGCTGAGCGCTTTAATAACAAGAGATAGTTATGTGAAATTGGCATTAATAAAATTGCTAACCAGCTGCTGACACAAAGCCACAACAAATAGCCAAACGCACACAAACACAAAGATTTACACAAATCTGTAGCTGATAAGGAAAACGACAGCAGCAGCAGCAGCAGCAGCATATATACAAAACAATTATGGACACTGCTCACGTAGTACACAAACAGCGGTCGCTCGCAACGCAACAAGTTGAGTCGCTTATCGCTTATCAGTTTCATTAATTGAGAGGACCCCACCGGACAAAGCAAGACGATGCGCAGCTTGAATCGCTTTCGCTTGATAACCTTCGATGTGACCAATACCCTGCTGCAGTTTCGCACCAGTCCCGGCAAACAATATGGCGAGATCGGCGCGCTCTTTGGAGCGCGCTGCGATAACAACGACCTGGCCAAGAACTACAAAGCCAATTGGTAAGAGCTGCAGCGCCAACAGGTGAACCTCTACTCAGATTACTCACCATTTGGCAGGTATAAAATGAATCGTGATTATCCCAACTTTGGTGTGGACACATCGCCGCGACTTGAGTGGCAGCAATGGTGGCGGCAGCTGATAGCAGGTAAGCGATAAACTGTGGCTACCCCTCGCTCGGCCCAAGTTCAAAGTTCAAGAGCTTAAAATACATTCTTTCTGCTCCGGCGCAGGCACCTTTGCGGAGAGCGGCGCAGCCATACCCGATGAGAAATTAGATAACTTCGTTAGCCACTTGCTGGAGCTGTACAAAACGACGATCTGCTGGCAGCCATGCAACGGCAGCGTGGAGCTGCTCCAGCAGCTGCGCAAGCACAATCTGGCGGACAAACAGCTCAAGGTGGGCGTCATAGCAAACTTTGATCCGCGACTCGATGTGCTGCTGCGCAACACAAAGCTCGATCGCTATCTGGACTTTGCGATCAACTCGTATATGGCGAGGGCGGAGAAGCCACAGCTGGCCATCTTCCAGCGCGCCATGGAGGAGTCGAAGCTGGCGAACCTGAAGCCAGCCGAGTGTCTGCACATTGGCGATGGGCCGACGACAGACTATCTGGGCGCCAGAGAGGCCGGCTGGCATGCGGCACTGGTGCACGAGAAGAGCTACTCGTATCTGTCCAAGAAATACGGCACGGACATCAAGCGCAATCACGTC
Organism: Drosophila paranaensis; assembly: GCA_035047545.1. Lineage (NCBI taxonomy): Eukaryota > Metazoa > Arthropoda > Insecta > Diptera > Drosophilidae > Drosophila > Drosophila paranaensis. Next base: position 18,042,094 of record JAWNPL010000145.1, read on the forward strand.
TTCCCCAGCCTCTACGACTTCCACAAAAAGCTGACCGACGATGCTGTCGTCTGGTAGAGATCAACAATAAAATTGTGTTTCATATATATGTGTATTTAACGAACTACGTCTGGGGCTTTGGCAGCTGGGCTATGAATATGTTGCCCAATGGATTCTGTGGCTTTTGGCTTTCGTGGTCGTATTGCGGGCCAATGGCCCACAGGGATTCCAGATCATAATCCTCGCGAGCCTTGGGCGAAAAGATGTGCAGGGCAATGTTACCTAAGGAAGAGCAGCTTAGTAAATGCTATAACTTCATGAGGCATGACAGCTACTTACCCAAATCCATGGCCATCCAATCGCGACTCTTCTCGCCCTCAATGCGAGGCAGTAAATCCCCTTTGGAGCGCTTAATCTTAAACATGCGACGCACAAACTCAGCCGTGGCCAACATATGACGATAGCTGCGTGCGCTGCACACAACGAGATGATCCACATACTTCAAGTCCTCGGGCACATAGCATACAAATATATCATCCACATTTTCCTTGCGCAGCAGCTCGACCAAATCCTCAACATCGAAAACGCCGCGAATGCCTCCTGGAAGGGAATATATATAAACAATGGGTAATCAGCCGTTACAACTCATACTTACTCTTCAAATTAAGTCCCATATACTGGTCCTCTTCAGCATCTAGAGGCAGCTCTTGCTCCTGGTAGCGCGCCTCCTCCACATCGAAGATCTCCATTGCTTCCTCATCGCGAAAGACTTTGTATTTATTTTGCACGCCGCCAGCTACAAACGATTGCTGTTCCTTTCCTTCAGTTTTTACAGTTTTCTGAGGCTCAGGTTTGCTAAATTCATGATGAAAGCCACGTAAAATGGGCACGCTCAACCGTTTGTCCCGGATCAATCGAAAAATGCGCGTTTTTATCATATTTATTTTAACCAAGAATTATTACGCGACTAAAAACAGCTGTTTGCATATGGGCGTGCCAACTTGTTTCACTTGCTGGTCGGTGTGACCATATGACAGAGTCGAACTTCGCTACTCGATAGAACGATAGGTTGTGTTGCTCGTCATCGAAACATCAATTACTGCTAATTTTGCGGAAAGAAAAAAAGACGGGAAGGAGAAAAACATTACTAATCAAGACTAAACGCACGCATTTGGTGTTTAAACGCAATATCTATTGAATAATGTGGCAAATGCTGACCGTTTATAGTTAATTATTTATAGACAATCGCCGTCAGCATTCGCGCTATAGCGTGTTAGCAACAGACGAATAACCAACCAGCCAACCGTCAGACCGTCGCCGCAGTAGTCAAATTTTCTTACGCACTATTTGCTCGGTTTGTTTCAGAGTCGTTTGTGTCTGTTGGTGTCTCGCGGTGTGTCGAAAACAAAACGCAAAACGTAAGAAAAAGAGAAGCACACAAGCAACAGTAGACATTACAACTAAATCGAAATTCTAAAATAACAAGCAACACACAAATCTAATTAAGTGTACAATGAGTGAGAAACGTGCAGCAACACCGACGACAAAGGATAATACGCCCGCCAGGCTCAAAATCGAACAGGAATATAATGACAAAAAATCGGGTTGGAATCGATTCTACAAGGTAAGTGTGTACCGCCATATCATTGTATATTGTACACCTAAAGAGGAACAGGCAAGAAGCAGAGCACGAGCAAACACGCACACACTACCACAAGCATGTACATTACAAATACACATGCATGCAGGCATACACTCGGGCGCACACATACTATTTTATTCCTTTTTTCATTCGATTTCCACGAAAATGTGATGAGTGCGCAAAAGGCTTCTGCAGATGCCGATGCCTCCAACACCACCACCAATACACACACACACATATATACACGGCAAAAAAACAACTATAAATGAATGCGTGTGTATGTGTGTAGTGTCTGTGTAGGCACGCCGCTCACGGTCAGCCCCACTGCGCTATTATTTTTATGTTATTGTTGTTGTTGCCATTGCTGTCATGTGAGCGTGCGCCTGTATTTGTAGCTTTTGGTGTCGGCGTTGGTCAGCAGCCGCAGCAGCAGCAGCCCAACTCCGGTCTTTGGCTTTAGTTTGTGGCGCTCGCGCAACGTTTGGCCGAAAATTTCACAGGCACATTCTCTCAAACACACACACACACACATGCATACATATTGAGTCGCTCACTAACTCACTTACACACACATACGCAAGCTAACGCTCACCTGCTGCACTTTGCATGCGCTCTCGCTTGTTGCTCTTGGATGCTGCTGCTGCGCTGCTTCAACTTCTTCTCCTTCTCTTTGGCTGAAATTCGCTTCAGTTCTGATTACTGTGGCCATTTTCTGCACTCGAATTTTGAATGGGTCGGGACTGCAGCCGAGCGGACCGCCAAGATTAGGATTGCCAAAAATTGTTTCGACGCTATTATTACTATTATTGATAAAGACAACAACAACAACAAGAAAAGAGCGGCGTACGCTTCGCAAGTATTTGGAGTTCTGCGAATTTGTTGTCGGTATTTGTACACAATTCTAGGAAATACATACGTATTTATTTGTGTATGTACGCATATATATACATATGTGTGTGTGTGTTTTGAATTTCAATTGTTTTGATTGCTGCCCACAGAAATGTATAATTCTGCAAATGCATTAAACAACATTTACCTCACACACTTCTAGTGTTGTAAAAGACGGCAATTAGAATTAGTGTATGAGAAAAGTGTGAATAAAATTGGCAAGGCACAGGACTTGCGAATGCAAGTTGCTGAGTCTCTCTTTCACTCTCTCTCCTTATCCTACTCTCTCTCTCTCTCCTTCTTTCTCTCACACAAGGGCATAAGTCTCGTTGTCTGGGCCTGCGTTGCTCTTCGGCTTCCAGTGCTTCTGCTGCTGATGGTTGGTTGGTTGGTTGGCTGGGCTGCCAGAGCTGGAGTTTCTGCTTTATGGCCAGTTCCGGCGAATTGTGTCTTCAGCTGTTGCTTCATCCCGCTTCTTCTGCTTTGCCACTCACTTGAATTTGGATTTCACGGAATTTAACTTCGCAGTTAGGATGACATTGCCTGCCCGCTGCGTGTGTCTGTGTGCGTGCTTGAATTTTTTGTGTAATGAACTCAATTTGTTCGGTGCCCGCTCATCCTTTGTGTGTGCTTGTGTGGGTCCTTTGTGCGCTGTACGAGGATAATCTAACTTTCCCGCTAACTCGACAACAACGACAGCCAAGCTTGATGAAATATCCAAATTGTTTTTCGCTTGAAAGCATTTCCTTTGTACATACGAACATTTCCATTTAATTATGCTCCTCCTTCTTCGTCTGTCCTCGCCTCCTCCAACAGACACAACAAAAATAATAATAGTAGCTTTAAACGTTTGAAATTGTTTGTTATGCTTTATGGGCACTTTAAGCCACAATTATTTACCGTAATGTGCTGCTTTCCTATGTTTTTTGCTTGTCTTTTATCACCTTTGCTTCGGCCTATTATGGCAGCAACAACATCAACAACAAAATATCGCACAGACTGTGACGAACTCGTTGCCCACATTCTATGTTCGTTATTTGTTGCAATGAAATTCATGCAGCATGCAATACCCATACCCCGTAAAACATATGGCTAAACAAGGTGTATATTAGCTGTAAGGTAATGTAGACGCTGTAAGATTAATGTAGAACCCTTAGATGTAGCTGCCACTCAATGGAAAGAGATTGAAGAGAGCGAGAGAAAGATATTGAGTCCCTTCTTTGCGATACATATATGTATAATATTGATTGATTTTTTCGTTATTAGTTATCTTATAGTTTAATTAAATCAGGTGCATACTATTCATGTCCACACACACAGGCACATGCATATTTATATTATTTAATTGGTCATACAATAAATTGAATCAGGGTTTTTTCTCTTCGGATAAACAGACGCCGATAAGGCAGGAGTGTGGTGGTAACAGTTACACAGCTGATAAGACCATTGATGCTTATCGCAGATATTTTCGGCTTTTACGCATATATTGTGTTGTTCCTGAGCCGCTTATCTCGCTCTCGCGTTCGCTCTCTGTCTTTGTCTGTCTCGCCCCTCTTCTGCACTCTCCTCGTTATCGGACAATGTTCTTTTCAATTAAATTTCATAACACTCGCCACAGTCGTCAGCCTCAATTTGTGCTGATTATCGAGGAGTGGCTTGACGACTTAATATAACTGATTCACCTACTTAATGACGAACTGACAATTAGCAACTGATTTGATTTTTTTTTCGCACCGCAATCATAAAATACGAAAAACTGCGCCGCACACAAAAGAACTCGAGCGAGCAGAAACAATTAAACAGCAAAGTAACTGCATTAATGCCGCATGCCTCGTTAGTCATAACTCATCTGCCTCCCCTCTCGCTCACTGCCTGATTTACTCATCGCTGGATGCAAATTGTACAACTCAGCCAAGTGGGCAGCGGTTGGCTTTGAGCTAAACTTAACTAGAGTGGATCGATGGCATTGAACTTGTTGTTAGAGGAGTGGGCTCATAGCAGCGCCAATTGATAACGAATAACAGTTATCAAGATGATACCGTTTGGCCAAGCAATTAGTCATGACAGCTCTCTTTCGCTCTCTCTGAACCAGGCAAAGAACATAGAGACGGCCAAGCCAATCAGTCGCTAGGCCAAGATAAGGCCAACTTGTTACCGAGTGACTGGCTGGCCGAGCACGCTATGTAAGGGCAACCCCGAAAAAAACAAAAAAGAACACTGTCTATGTGCAATTGCTTTCTGCATAATTGTGAATCACACTGTGAAATTCCGCAATGTCATAATTGATTGTATTGTATTCATTGTGCTTTTGCTTGCAGGAAATATGTGAAATATGCGAACATAGGGCCAAATCGCAAGAGTACACCACACTGGAATCGGAGCGTCCACAGAATCGAGGACTGAATCGATACAGAGATGTGAATCCCTATGATCATTCGCGCATTGTGCTAAAACGCGGCACAGTTGATTACATCAATGCGAACCTGGTGAAAGTGAGTGTAGATCTAATTTTTACCAAAGAAAAAAGAACTATCCTAAATCTAATGTACCATTTCCTTCCTTTTTGTATCTATAGCTGGAGCGAGCTGATCGTCAATATATACTGACACAGGGTCCGCTGCAGGATACGGTGGGTCACTTCTGGCTGATGGTCTGGGAGCAAAAGTCACTCGCGATTCTAATGCTCAACAAGCTAAAGGAGAAGAAGCAGGTTAAATGCCATCCCTATTGGCCGGATCAGCTGGGCACCAGTAATGCGCTCAATCTAAAGGATGTCAATCTATCTGTGGAGCTCGTTAAATGCGAGAACTATCAGAACTTTGTGCGACGGTGGTTCAAGTGAGATAACCTTACTAAAAAGTTATCTTCCACAGCAATTATTAATTTATCTCTTATCTTAGATTAACTGATCTCGAAACGAATAAGAGTCGTGAAATTATGCAATTCCATTATACAACCTGGCCGGACTTTGGCATACCCAGTTCACCGGACGCATTTTTAAAGTTCTTGCAACAGGTGCGCGACTCGGGTGCACTCATGGAGGATGTCGGCCCAGCTGTGGTCCATTGTAGTGCCGGCATCGGACGATCTGGCACATTTTGCCTGGTCGACTGCTGCCTGGTGCTGGTGGACAAGTACGGCGAGTGCAATGTGTCGAAAGTACTGTGCGAGCTGCGCACCTATCGACTGGGACTCATACAAACGGCCGATCAGTTGGACTTTTCATATCAGGCAATAATCGAGGGCATCAAAAAACTGAACGATCCTGTACGTATATTGGGGACCAATAAGAAATTACGCCTGAATATCAGTTTCAAATAAACAAAGAGTTCATAAGAGCAAGCCACTTCGACCATCGACCGTTTAAACAGACTTTTGATGTGTTTAAGAATAAATTGTATGAAAATAATGTTGAGAAAACTAAAATGTTATGAATTATAAATTTATGAAATGTAGGTAAATGTTGAAACAAAATCATAAATTTGTTTTATAAAACTGTAATTTGTAATTTTATTAAGCTTTGCTAAATGCTTTTTTGAACTTTATAAGTTTTTGAGTGAATCTTGGCCGTAATTGTCTTATTTTATTAGAGATATGTTTTGCTAATTCATATATTTTATGTTTGCAGAGCTTTCTTGGTGCTGAAGAGCCAATCATTAGCAATGAGACGGATCCTCACATGCAGGATGAGCAACCGCCTCCATTGCCACCGCGTTCTCATTCATTGAACTTGCCACTGGCCCCCAATACAGGTGGAGTGCTCTCACTGGACATGCGTGCAGCACAGGCCAATGGCGACAATGTGGTCATAGGCGAGGACAATGGCATTATAACCACCGATAAGCAGACACTGAGCAGCAAGGATGCTCTCAATAATATCATTATCAGTCAGCCTGAGATCGTAAATGCCGAAGTGGCAGATAGTCTGCTTAACAATCGTCCACTACCGCCGTTGCCCAAGTTGCCAAAGCACAGTGAACTGGAGTCGGATAGCGACGATGATGATGAGGCCTACGATGAGAACGAGGACGATGAGGATGAGGAATATGAGAATATTAATGAGCTCAAATCGGAGCCAGCCAATGGCGATGTCACAATCCTACAGCCCCATGAAGATGATGTAAATGCCAACAGCGAAAAGCCAACGGCAATCGATCAGCACAAAGCCAATGGCATTGATTTGACAACGAGGTATATAAAGACAGATACAGGATATATATTTATAAATGAATAAGGATTAATAATTCTAATTGTAATCTTTGCAGTCCCGGGGATGAGCTGAAGCGGCGGAAACGCAATGAATATCAAGCAAATCTGGAACAGAAAGTCAACGAAATTAAACGCAAACAGCGTGAGAACGAGGACAATCAGCAGGCGGCGAAAAAACGAAGGTCATTACTCACATATATTGCCGCTGGTGTAGTTGTGGGCGTTATTGCCGCCTACGCGTACACGAAGCTAGGTTAAGTCCTTGCCGTAGCCACAGACAGAATGTAGTAGCCCGTAGTAGTTGTAGCAATTGAATCAGAATGTAGTGGCATTAGTAGCGTGACAGTGATTCCCAATTCTGGGCATATGTATCTATGAATGTGTATGTATATGTATGTAGGTCTTATCGAGCTAACATCAAATGTCAGCGCGACACAAACTCTTACACACACACAAACACACACACACAATGCACACAGACAGACAGAGAAACACCCACACGAGTTAGACAGCGAACAATGCGAAAAAAACGTAGTCGCATTAGTTGAAACGATAATGACAATGCATATTAGGGAATTTTTTTATATAAAAAACAAAGAAAAGCAAATGAAAAAAAAAAACAAGACAAACAACAGCAAACATTTAAAACTTAGGAAAGCACAAAAGTTAGATTCTTGCGCAATAGACTGACATTTTAGAACAAATTTTTTCTCGATACACTTAACAAGAAAACAAAAAACAACAAAAAAATGAAGAAAAACTATAAAAATGAATGAATTACACACAAAAGAGGAACAGAACAAACCTTAAGAAAATCATATATATATATATATATATATATATATATATATATATATATATATATATATATATATATATATATATATATATATATATATATATATATATATATATATATATATATATATATATCGTCTTGAAATATTCGTGCAAATTCATTTTAATTTTGCGCTCGCTAACCTATGTACAATTTGTTCCCTTATTTTATACGAAATAAAACAAAAAACAATCTAAGAAACAAGAAGAAGAGAAAGAAACGTTGCTATCTAAAATATTTTATATGTATATTGTGCACGAACGACCACGCCCACGCTTCACTTGTTGTTAAACACTTGCGTTTCGTAAACATTTTCAAATATCAGTCTGTGCTAGCATATATATATATATATACACATATATGTATATCTAAGCATATGCATATACATTATGCATATGTGTATCTGCGATGTGTTGTTATTTATGAAGAATTATGACGAAACACACTTGTTTTTACTAATTTAACGGCAATGAATGCATTAATGTGCCAAAAGAATAACCAAACAATTGAATCGAAGAATTAATTGAAATTAACAAGAAAATGAGAATGAGAATGAAAATGAACATAATTGGAAAACTAATTTGCGCGCTATTTTTAAATTTACTTTACCAAAAATGAAAGGAAAGAGAACATTGAATTGAAATTGGAAAATGCAAACGCCGATTAAAGCAATAAAAATAATGCAAATATGTAGCACATGAAATAATATAAAATTTATATATATATATATTTAATGGAAAATCTATATATAAAATAATATATGATACGAGGAAAACCATTTTGTATTCTAACAATAGCATTAAAATGTATGTGAACTTAAAACAGTTAAGATGATAAAACGAAAAACAAAAGAATGAGTTAAACTATTTAATGGTTTTTAGTAGTAAGATACTATCTCTGAACTTCCCCCATCCTTCACATTTTCCAGCATATACAACAAGATATATATATGTATATGTAATAAAATACACATAAAATACGTGTAGTATAAGAGCAAAGCGTCAGAGAAGATGAAACGCAAGTAAAACTAAATGAATTATTTTTATATGTGTAATTCACAAATTTAACAACTAAATCTAACCAACCACCCACAATGAGAAAGCGAGTGCGCTTAGAACGACGATGACCAGGACGAGGACGACGATGATGATTTTTATAATATACATACATATATAAACCTATTGAAAAAATACATATTTATATAAAATATATATATATTTAAACAAAAAAAAAAAGAAGTAACAAATGAACAATACCTATAGTAATGCCTAGTTAACTGAACATTGGCTAAGTACACTGACACAAATCCAACAAACACACGTAATATATATATATATATATATATATATATATATATATATATATATATATATATATATATATATATATATATATATATATATATATATATATATATGTATATATATATGCCTAATGAGTAAAGAGACAAAAAACAAAAGTATTCAAATAAAGTTACATTTAAGATACAAAGCCAAGCCAACGAGGTGACGTTTTATTTTGCTAATTTTATTTTACAAAACTATGATTTAAATGCTTTTATTTGTTTACAGACGCCCAAAACGCCGCAATATTCCTAAAAGAAAGTAAACTGTCTGCAGAATAACGAGTGATTTGTCAGTTGGAGGCATCCTCAGCAAACACGATGAACATATCATTTCCCATATTTGTAGCAACTAATTAGAAGAGAAATAAAAATAAAAGATTATTTGGTAAACAAAGTATTTTATATATTTTTTAAATCTGCTTAAGATTAACGTACCACTGTGTACTATCACGTAACGCAATGACTATCGATACCTCTGAATGTTATCGAATGTGTGCGATAACACTAGTAGTAATGTACTCGATTCTTTCTTAACACTAAAAATACTCAATTGACGACTTTGTTTTCGTTTAGCGACTATAAAGAAATTTATTTTAAAACCATTGTTAAAGCAGCTGGTGCTGATTCTAAATTCAATTAAATAGCAACGAAATAGAATGCCTGCCATAGAAGAGGCACAAATAACTAAATATCTATCTAAGGTACGATGAGTCATGTTTTTGTGTGTGCCTTATCCATCCTCAACTGCCCAACACGCAATATTAAAATCGTTATTTGATTAATTGCCTCTCGTTAACAGTATAAAAATGTGGCGGCCACTAGGAAAGATGTTATGGATGTCGTTACCTCATACCGCAGCCTGACGTACGATCTAGAAAAATTTGGTGAGATAAAGCAAAAAATGCTGCTGAGTAAGATTTACAAATACAAACAACAATATTGTTTTACTGTCCCCCCAGTTTTCAACGATGGCAGCGTTAAAGATTTGTTTGCTTTGCAAGGCACAATACCAGTGGTCTACAAAAGTAAGGTTTCATTTTTATCTACATGATAAGCTCTTGTACTGACCATTACTTGTGTTTCACAGACAACACCTACTACATTCCCATATGTATATGGCTGATGGACACCCATCCGCAGAATGCGCCGATGTGCTTTGTCAAGCCAACACCTACCATGCAGATCAAGGTGTCCATGTACGTGGATCACAATGGCAAGGTGTATTTGCCGTATTTGCATGATTGGCAGCCACATGTCTCGGATCTACTATCGCTTATACAAGTTATGATTGTGACATTCGGTGATCATCCGCCCGTTTATTCCAAGCCCAAGGAACAAGTCGCTGTGCCATATCCAGCGAATTGTAAGTGCTTAGTGAAACTGTCTTCGATTTAGAGTTTCTATTGGCTTGTTGCTTGCAGCTTACATGCCTCAGCCAGGCGGACCAGGTGCCTCCAATCAGTTTCTACCTTATCCAAACGCAACTGGCGCTAGTGGTGGCAACTTTCCGCCTTATCCAACTGGTGGTGGTAGCTTTATGCCCTATCCGCCGACCAGTGCACAATCTGGTGGCGCGTCTGGCTATCCGCCATACATGAATTATCCACAGCCTAGCGGTGGTTATCCAGGATATGTAAGTGTTGTGATATAAAACATATGATTCATTCAATATATATCTTTCCTCTTTCTAGAATCCAGCTGGCGTAGCCACTCCTAGCTCAACTGGCACCATAACGGAAGAGCATATCAAAGCATCACTCATTAGCGCCGTTGAGGACAAGTTAAGGCGTCGTATTCAGGAGAAGGTAAATCAGTATCAAGCTGAGATCGAAACATTGAATCGCACCAAGCAGGAGCTAATAGAAGGCAGTGCCAAAATAGATGCCATCGTGGCTCGCCTGGAGCGCGAAGAAGTTGATCTGCAAAAGAACATAACTATCTTGCGAGACAAGGAGGAGGAATTAAAGAAGAGTCTGGAGAGCCTTGACAAAGCTGAGGCCATTGATCCCGATGAGGCAGTAACCACAACGGCGCCTTTATATAGACAGTAAGTAATCGAAAGTATATTTCCACTGATTAGTTGACTAATTTATTTGATAGATTACTTAATGCCTACGCTGATGAAGCTGCCACAGAGGATGCCATCTATTATTTGGGTGAGGGCCTACGCGGTGGTGTCATCGATCTGGAGACGTTCTTGAAGCATGTGCGTCAACTGTCTCGCAAGCAATTCATTTTGCGTGCCACAATGCAAAAGTGTAGACAAAAAGCTGGACTGGCTGGCTAATCGGAAATGAGTGGATCGCGTGGGCCAGTCTGTTGCAGTTATTTTATCATTTGCAGTTTTTTATGTGCAACTAATTATTCAAGCCGCCTACACAATTTGATATGTTATTATAATATATTCGGTATTGCTTTAAGTTAAAATTGAATCTTTGAAATTAAATATGTATATGAATAAAAGCCAACGTACGTTCACACGCCCACATATAATTTTATTCAATCATGCATATTTATATATATTTATCTTAAAAACGGAATGCTTGCACTTGGTTCGCCTCTCATACGTAAATACCAACGGTTAGTAGGAGAAACAAAATTCCAAATCCAAGAAATATCGAAGCGCACAGACTTATCAAAAGCTCTTTAATTAATGTGCTTTCCTTCGAGCTCTTCCGCGAGACAACAAACACGAAGAACCAAGCAGTGAAGAATGTTCCAATTATGAGTAAAACTGTGGCTAGGTGGGGAAAGACCGCTGGATTGACCGGTGAAACGTAACGTTGCAATTTATCCATGCTGTAAAATCAAATGACAACGGTGTTTAATATACTATAATACAATAATTTAATTGTTTAACTTACATTTAATTGGTACTTTGAGTTTTTGTTAATTTCCTGCACTTGTACGTGGCCCGGCTTGCAAACACTTAGGGTTGCTAACAAATTTATCGCACTTTTATGTTACCCAGCACTTTTGTTTTATCGATATAATTGATTGATTATATTGTCGATATATCGTTACAAGAACAACAATTCATTCATCTCTAGTCAAAACGTGGTTTTGTGTAAAATTAATATAAAGAAAAATTCAAATAACAATATTTGCTTTTTAATGTTAAAAATAAACATAACCGTAGGAAACTATTACAAGCACTGGCATGATGAGCGATGTACGTACACGCATGCATGCCATAATCAAAACAGTTTTCAGGCAATTGAATTTTCTTTGTTTGCAGTTTGAAGAAATGGACAGCGAGCAATTGAATGAGCTGGAATCAATTCTTTATGCCTCCATACACTACAATGATGCAACAAGCGAACAACAACAACAACAGCAGAACACATTGGCTGTGGATGTGGACATGGACGCACAGAATATGCCTCCGCCGCCGCAGCAGCAGCAAATAGAGCAACAACAACAAACACAAAAGCAACAGCAGCAGCGATTTGTTAGCAACAAGCGAATTATCAACAACGCGACTGCAAAACCTCGCTACTGGGCAGAAGGCAACAGCGAAAATGCAACGGTTAATGAAAATTGGAAATCAAAGGCACAAAAAAGCACAGCTGAAAGTGAGTATAAATTTGTTTACATATACGTACATACACGCAAATGCATACACACCGTGAGAGAGACCTCGCTGACAAGTGCTCTACATATGCATATATAATGCATATGTATATATACAATTTTGTTTGTAGATGTATTTTAGTGTCCGTGATATCAGAAATGTGTCATATATGCGTGTGTGTGTGTAGAAATATCCAAAACCAGGAATCTGAGCAAAGGTACCAAATTTCGTATCAACGTTGCTTAGCAATTTGAAATTAATTTTTGTAGCACAAGCATTTACATTCAAAATTACGTATTGAATTCTCTGGCTAGCACCATGCTCCGTCAGATAATGGCCACTTTGCGTGTCCTACTTAATCGCCTAAACGATTTTAATTACAATATTATTGTACTAATTATGCTGAAGTTGCTCTTCACTATTATATTAATGGACTATTATTATGTTTATTATGGATACGATCTGCTTTATTGGCTCGACGAGATTAGCCAAAAGCCAGTCGAATATCTACTTTCTGCCATTGTCCTTACGGTGGCCATACATGTTGTGATGTCATGTGTGGAGGTCACAATACTCTCGACACTAATTCGACGCAACACGTGCCGCTATAATAAACCGCGGCAGCATTTTGAGGAGCGATATAGGCGATTTGTTTTGATGCGTCTGGTGCAGCAGTTGGAGAATGCATTGCAAATGCAGAAACGTTGTTCGGGTCAGCAGAATCAACAGGAGGACCTGACAATCCTTCAAGATTTGCACTCATCACATCAGCAGATCCATCAAGCTGTTAACGATTTTCGCACCTCAGTCGCTGTATTGCTCTGGCCCAATCGAGCCGATCTCCAGATGGACGCATTCATACTCTATCACATCGATGAGGCACAGCTGACTGAGCTAAAGCGCCACGGCTACAGCTTGAGTCAACCTGATAACAGAGAAATTCGTAACGAGCATCTAAAACGCTTGCTCAATCCACCTGGATATTAAACGAAAACTAACAGCAGATCTTTAATTGTATTTGAATGATTTTGGCACTAACCGTTTAACAGCAATAAAAACATGTGTCTCTTTCATACAATCTAAAACTAAAACTATATATTACATTCTTAACATGTTTACAGCTCTTGCCACAGCAGAGGAGCCTGTCTCAAGTACCGAGCAGGAGAAGCGAGAGACTGTCCCAGCCAAGAAGCTCAACATTGCCAAGAAGTTGTCTTTCTTGTCCAAGCAGCAAAAAGCTCTCAATCCAGTTCAGCAACTGCTGCAGCAGCAGCAACAAATGCGTCAACCACCAAAGATGCCGATGCATAAGAAACAGTCACAAAATCAGAAACCACCGAAACCACAGCAAACATCAAAACTAAAGACAGAGAATGATGAACCGGAACGTTTTGATCAACGACTGCTCGTGGCCATACCATCCAATTGGCCAGTCGCCAAACGTGGGAAACAAGGTCCATTTAACAAGGCCAATCGCAAGCTCGATCAGCATGTGCGTCTTGCAGAGAAACGGGAAAAGTCGAAACGTGTGCAGGCCAACAAGAAGCTAAGGCAGAACAAAAACCAACCCATTGAGCTAATCAGTCTAGTGGACAGTGAGAAATCATCAGATGCAGACGATGTGGTAATTGTACCACTCCCACCAGTACCCATTATAGAAGTGGATGCAAGCGATGAGGAGAATGAGCAGCAACAACAGCTGGGACTGTCCTATCTGGAAGAGAACGCCATGGATGCAGCCGATGTTAGCTTGACCGGGGAGCAAATCGTAGAGCAAGTCACTATGACTTCGCAGATGAATTCGCCTTCGAGTTCCGTCTTGTCCAGTGATGATTTCATTGTCCAAAAGGATACAAGTCGCCTGCTGGCCGAACGTGCTCGAGCTACAGACGAAGATTTGCTAGTGCTTACGGAGAATGCCATGCGAGATGCAGCTGAACCGGCTAGCCAGGATAAGGAAAAGGAACAGGTAGCAGACACCTCGTCGGAATATGAATTTGTGCCACCTTCCAGGCTCGAAGAGATCAAACAGAACTATCGTGTGGATGAACAACAATTCCGTGCTCTAGATGTCTATGAGAGCGAATCAGATCTCACGGAGAGCGGCGTCTACTGCAAAGCTAAGCAGAAGTCTGTGCCAACAATTATACGCAACGTGGACTCCGACTCGGATACGACAGACATTGAGCAGGTCATAGAACCCATCGTGAACAAAACGAAACGTTTACGCAAGCGACGCGCCTCGAGCACCAACCAAAGCCAATCGGACCCCAACAACGAGTGCGATCAGGCTGACTCAGAGAGCGATGATGCAGGTGTGCAGTCGACAGGTGTGCCGGGCATTGCTCGTGGTATGGCCGTAGAGCGTTGCAAACGCAAGATACGACGCATAAGTCAGAGACGCAACTCGGAGAGTGTCATTGCAGCTGATAAGAATAAGAAGACATCCGTAGATGACGCCAGTTCTGAGTCACTGGCAGAGGAGGAGCTGCCCACAGCGCGTCAAATCGCAGAACGTTTGCTTAAACAAAAGCAGAGCAAGGAACCGGCATTACGTGAGCAACAGGAGCCGAAGAACCAAGATGAAATGGACAGCGTAGGCTCCGATGCCAACACTGAGGAAGAGGCTGAGATGAATGAAGCGATAATCGCAGTCCAAATGGACATTAATAATAAACTAAGTCGTAGCCAGAGTACCGACAACAACAAAGAGAAGCAGGAGGTAAGCACCACAAACCCGGACTCGGAATCGGAGCCAGAGGCAGAGATGACTGAAGAGAATGAAGCTGCAGCCGCCGTCATTGATGTTGAAATTGAGTCAGAGCCAGAAGTGGACATGGAAACAGTGCAAGTGGAGCACAATTTGCCAGCCCTGGAGGAGGAACTGCGCGTCAAGGATCTTGTTGGCTGGAATGATGAGATGTATCGCTTTTACAATGAGAGCTGGCATGGCGAGAACTTTAATCTACAGAAGATACTTAAGGGCATGACAGGTAGGTTTTTCACTTTAACTACATTATAGACAGAAGATAATTTGATAATATTCCTTGCCAATTTATAGGACAACGCAGCGAGTGGCGCATTAACCATGCAGATCGCTTCCCACCAGCACGCAAACGTTCGAATCAGAAGTGCAGTAATTGCTTTGAACTGGGACATCTGCGCTCCAAATGTCCACGGCCACGCAAGCCCATCATTTGCTACATGTGCGGCATGACGGGGCATGCCGAGCCACGCTGCCCCAATGCCATGTGCCTCGGTGTAAGTTGTAGTAGAAGAAGTGTAGAATATGTATAATGGAAGCTAAAAGTAGCAGAAGTAGAATAGATATAGCCTTGTTCTCCTTCATTGTGCATTTGTGCTATACTTATGTCTCTTTATCTTATACAGTGTGGCTCCAAGCAGTCTATCTACGTGCAGATGTGCAATAAATGTTCATTTCATACCCGGATGATCTGTCAGCTGTGTAAGATGCGTGGCCACAGTAGTGACAAGTGCCCCGATCTGTGGCGTCGCTATCACTCCACAGTAAGCTAAATGAATTCAATTTAAAGGCAATTATAATTATCGCACATTATCTATCCTTAGACCCGCACCAATGCAGTGCTAACCAGCAATGTGCAATATCGCGCAAAGCACTGCAGCTATTGCTCCCAACGTGGTCATCTCTTTGAGGAGTGTCGCCAACGCATTGGCGAGTTTCGGAATATGAATCATACCGCTCGTATTATATCACACCAAAAGGTCTATAAGGATCGTAGCGGGCCCATTAGCTATTTGACTGATGTGCACTCCACTTTTTCCATCGATTTGCATTTTCACTTCAACTGGAGCTCGGAGTTTTCAAAGAACAGCTGCTACGCACGTTTTCTCAAAGCCGTTGGCTTGGCTAAGCCGGCAGAGAAACGCAAGAAGAATGATTCAGGACAGCAGCTAAAACTCTATACAAATGATTATGTGCCCAATCCACAGGCCAGAGCAGCTCGTCGCAAAGCACCAGCTATAACTTCCTCCACTATAATTGAGGAATTGCCAGCAGAGCCCGACTCTGCTGTGGTAACTGTCGAAGATCCAAAAGTGGCTGAACCAAAGCCTGCTCCCATACAAATCCAGCAGGAGGAGATTAGCAGCAATTCTGACAACAAGCCGACGACATCCAACAAACCCAGCAAGAACAACAGTGGTCTGGTAACGAACAAACCCACAGTCATTCCACATGATTTGGACTCGGACTCGAACTACAGCTTCTCGGAGCACTTTGAGGTGTCCAGCTCAACGACTAGGTCAACTGAGCAGGCGAATGATACGGCACCAGCCAAGACAGGACCCATGGACAATCTACCCGACATAATACCACTCAGCTCAGCTGCAAATGAAGAAGATGATAACTATGACATGACCTTTACCACGAACAGCCAGGGAATTTCCATGTGTGTGAACAGCAAGGCACCTCCACCAACAGCAGCTGCGCAACCAGAAAGTTTGCCAGATGTGCCATCAGAAGCAAAGATTCTCATGGCACGCGATCAAACCGAATATCTATTCAGTCCAGAGGGTCGCGAGTTCTTAACTGCATCAGCCAAGCAATGCAATGTTAATGTGCGTATGGACTTCAAGGAATACGGCTATGTGCTCGTAATATATGGATTGAAGAAGAACCAGGAGGATCTGCAGCTCATGCTGTTGCGTCGCAACCAGGATGTCAAGCGCAAGAGCATCGATTTCCAAAGCCAGAAACCACCAAAGCGCATCGATGTGCTCATACGCTTCATGCGCGATGGCATCAGCAGCTTGTCGGAAGATTTAGGCAATGCCAAGGCCCATTATTTCCGCATCAAGGAGCTGGAGCAAATGAATACCAAAAATGGCTACAAGCTGGCCGAACGCAAACGTCGTCTTCTCAATATGATCTTATTTGGCCAGGCCGGCCTGAGCAATGGCAACATGCACCTGGATCAGCTGCTGATCATACTGAAGCGTCTACTGAATGAGCATGCAGGCGATGAGAATGCCACAGCAGCAATGCGCAATGAAATCGAAGAGCACTGGCGCATAATCTTCAGCGCCTATCCGCATCCCAATTATGAGACGCTGCTGCAGAGCTATGTCAAGTTAGACGTGAAGAATCGCATGAGTTCGCTCAATATAGAGCCAGCGCTGCTGGGTCAGCAGGTGGGCAGTAAGAAACGTGAGCGCATTGCCTCGCCACCACCAACTGGAGCAGCTGATTCTAGCAAGACTTCCTCGCCGAACAAGCGTTCGCTGCTTAATGCAAAATGGTCAGATCAACAGCAGCGGAGGCAACCAGCACCGCCACCTATATGGAAGAATAACGAACGCGCACAAGCCTCACCTCACATCATGCAGCCAAATAACAATTCTCGCACAGCTAAGCCACGCACACAACCACATGGCAAGGTGTCGGGGCAACAGAAGAAGCAGTTGCCTCCTCCGCCGCCCATTTGGCAGCACGAGGAGCAGCACAACAACAACAACAATAACAAGCAACGCATACCAAAGCAGCAGCGAGAGAAGCCCCGCCTCGTCCAACAGCAGCAGCAGCAGCAGCAGCAACAACAACCGCAACAGATGAAGCATTTATTACCTCGCAACAATATGCAGCAACGTTTTCCGGCTGGCAAGCTGCAGCTGCAACGCAACCGTCCGCTGCAATCCGAGTGCGTCCGTCTGTTGGCTGGCATGGAACGTGGTGATTCTCGCATCAACACAGATGCCTCGAAGCCCTCCATGTTCTGGTCACGCGAGTCGCTTAAATATCTCGACGATCTCTTCAAGTTGACAGCAAATTCGGAGACATTGGAGCGCCTGCAGCGCGTGTTGGATCGTTCGCGTCGTGGACAGCTGTCGCACAACGATTATCGCGCTGTCATACGGCTACACTCGCTTATGGAGCCCAATTAATCGGGGGATCATCTTATCAGCGGGGGACTTAGAATAAGAGAGTTTAAATAATGGAATCATAATAATCTTGGGTATATATCACAGATAACTATACCCATCAGCGAATAAATGAAATCTTGACTTGAGTTTAACTAACGTTATAATGCACTTATTTTTTATTTATTCTTTGGTTATGAAACATTAATCATGCTTAGATTGATAATACAAATAGTTAATACTCTATCGTGTGGCAGAGTTCTTGCTCTAATCCAAATCAATTGCGGCGCAGCAGAATTATTTCCAAGTTGAGAGAGAGTTGATAATACGTAGATTGTTCGTGTTCGTTTTTATTGACTAGAAAGGATTTACAAGAAATAGCGGGCTGACAAAGTAATTTACAAAGATACCTAAATACTTGATGTGGAGTTTTTTTTTACGTTTACTTAGTGGGAAAATCGGGCCAATAGTTGATGTAATATCTATGTGTTGTTCCCTCGAACAGACGATCCAGCCAATTGCTGAGACCGTCCAACAAATTGTCTTCGAATAGCACATTCGATTCGGCATCTGACTCTTCGGAGTAGCTCACTCCCAGGAAGTTGCCGATCTCTGGGTCATCATTGCGATCCAGCAATTGCTTAGTCATCTTGATCATACGCTTAGTGCCGCGAGCGCACTCTGGATGCTTGGCATGATATACGCAGAAATACTTGCGATGCCCATTCATGGCGATAACAGTGCCAACACAGTTTCTGGGATTGATTTGGAGTCTTTGATTTGTGCATAGCGACAAGCGTAACAGTTCCGAGTACCAGGACAAGCCCTTCTCAATCAGCATATGGCCAAAGAGGAGCGTCTTAGTTCGCCTGTATGGCCAGACAGCGCGATGATATGGCGGAATCAGCTTGGTGCGACTCTGCATATCGGTTATTAATAGTATAGTTCGACATCCGGGCTTCAGCAGACGCACGAGACCATTATATTTCTCAGCCCTTAGCTCGTAAAGCTTCAGCTCCGGCACATGTTTGCTTTGCTTAACACAGTTTCCCTCGCCCAGCTGTCCTTTAGCCTTGAGAGTCTCCTCCTCGGCGCGCACGAAGTACATCATGACGTAGCCAACGCCGAACATAAATGCAATTGTGCCCAACAGCGATAGGACAGCAAAGAGATGTTCGTCCTCGATATTGTCAGATAGATAGTCCACCAGGTAGAGTAGCCTGGTGATCCACTTGCTCAACATGCCCTGGGCATGCTCATCCAGCAAATTCTGCACGAATGCCTCGTACGTCAATGCCTCCGACGTCTTCAACAGCCTTTGTATAGTTAGATTTATCTCGTGTTTCGTGGCATTGATGGCGCTATTGTTCAGATAGTCGGCCGTCTTAATGTCCAGCTTGGCACCGTCCACCCATTCGTATTTGATTTGGGTGCTATCACGCCGCCAGATGACGACGAGTCTCAATAGGTTGTCCTCGAAGGAGCCCTTGGAAATGGCATTCAGAAAATCTGCCTGCTTCTCCTTATACATGTACGCAAAGCGGACTCTTTCCAAGCTGTAGCCAGACTCTAGAGCGATGTGTCGTAGTGCTCCCCTGGCTATATCATACTCGGGCGAGTTCTCTGTGATAAGAATCACACACAGACGCTTTCGTGGTCGATTCCATTCGGCTGGGCAAACCCCTTCGAGCACATCCTGGGAGGAGAGTCGGGGTAGGGAAAGATATTGATTTGTTGAAATGATATTTTCCAGGGTTTGTGTGGGTATATCGGCCATGGAAATGCTTGCAACAGCTCGCAGAGAGTCCTCATTGAACAGGAAGAGTGTATCCAGTTTGGGATTGACTTTGAAGCGATCCGCCATGAGACTGGAAGCCTTGCTAGTTAGGTCCACAAAGCCGAAGGCCACACGATCATGGAAAGCAAAGGCGCTTATCAAGTATCTCAGCCTGGTTACACTTCTCGGCTCCAAGACCAGAGCACGAACCCGATTATCGGACCAGCCATTCAGAAACTCGTCCACGTTCTCGTCATTGATGCGCTGACCAATCTTGAAGGGCATCTTCTTGCGTATAAACTCTGCCAACTTCTGTTGCGTATAGATATTCTCTCTGTAGACATAGCTATGCCCGCCCAGCACCAAAACCATTCTGGGTATGTCATCTGCTCCAGTTTTGCGCAATATACTCGGCTCGTGGGCTGCATTGATGGTGACGAAAGCTATGCCAAGTGGCTCGAAGGTGTCGATCAGCTTCTTGAACGCGCCCACAATTCGTATGCAGCCGAAGCACCAGTCGTTGTAGAACATTATAATGTGCAGCTTGGTCTTGCTCTTCGGTATGATGGTGTGCTCGAAGTAGTTGGATGTGACCGAGAGTTTGTGGTACAAGCTGATGTCCTGGTCAAAGTTAAAGTGCTTGCCGAAGAGCTCTTCAACTGGATCGAAGCTAAATCGATTGTAGCCGGTGTAATCGTGCTTCTGCTTTAAGTAGTGTGAATCCTCGCTGGTGATGCCATGCTTATCATAAATACGCCGACGATCGATGTCGCTCAGCAGTTCGTAGGCCTTTTTGATCTGTACGAACTTGCGCTCGGCGTCCGGATGATCACTTTTATCCGGATGCCACTCCTTGGCCAACTGTTTGTACGCCCGTCGAATTTCCTGCGTGGATGCTGTGGAGCTGACACCGAGTTCCTTGTACGGATCATTCAGGGTGGCCGCGCAGAGGGCAAGCAGTGTGCAAAATGCCACCACACGGAATATGCAAATGTGCTTCGCCATGACGAAGATTTTCTCACCCAATTTATACAATGTATCCTTTTTTCATTAGTTTTCCGTGTTTTTTTTTCTTTTTTGCTGGTTTGCGATTTTTGGGGGTTGGTCCGTGCTCCAGATACGAAGAATGACAGATGAGCTTATTGATTTTATATGGAATATATGTTATAGATATATTCAAAAGTTTAATTAGTGCTGGTAACGCACAAGGCGTTCCAATTCAATTTCTTTGGTTTTTATCGCTGTGCAAAGTATTTTTAATTATTTTTGTGACGGATAAAAATTACGCTACACCCGACAGGGTTGCCGCGGAGTATGAAACTGCATTATTATGATACTGCGAACTAGAGCACAGTACGTTGTTCGTTATCTTAACTTGATAAGCTTTTAGTGCACTACGTAATTCAAAGTTACTTAAATGTTTGATACTATAATTAATTGTTACAGTTATTCTATATTATATTTATATATTAGAAAATTTTTTATTTAAAGGCATTGTTCAAATTTTGTAAACATTTGACAACAGTTTAACAATATAAATTCAACAGTGATGCCACTCTGTTGTCAGACTGGTATTGTTGTTAAAATACCAAAAATACCAACGGCAACATTAGTCAACACTGTTACGCTTGCCCAGCACTAGGCAAATTAAAGATAAAATTAAATAGCCAGAAATACGCGTGTGTGACGTGCTAATAGTTAAATAGTTGCGCTTGCAATTGTTATAGTCTAAATAGACAATATTTGAAGCAAGTGTTTGGTGCAATAAAAGCACGAGCAGCCTTTGCGAACCGCACAACAACACACACATACAAAGTAGAAACAAATTTTCAAGCTACGGCTACGGCTACAGCTACTGGCTACAGCACAAGCCACTGACACCCCGCCCCCGTTGTCGTTGTCGTCGTCGTGTGTCTGCCTTTAGCGTTGCGTCTCCCGTATGTAAATTGTAACCCGATGGACGACGAAGGCGACCCAAACAGATGATATTCACGCTGAGAAGAAAAAAAAACAAAAAACAAAAACAACAACAAGTACAAAACGCAGCAGCAGCAGCAAACATGTACATATAGCCATATTATTCAATGAGTGTGTGTGTGCGCGAGCGTATAAAACGAAAAATTAGATAAAAAATAAAATGAAATTAGCGCACGCCTGAATTTCGAGTTTGGCGCAAGGTGAACCGAACCGAACCGAACTGTGGATGTATATAAGACAACAAAAAAAAATATATAAAAATATAAAGACGAAAACAATTTTCAATTTTCTCTCTCTCTTTGTTGTGCGTTTGTTGTTGTTGCTGTTGTGCGTGTGCGAACCTGAAAGTGCGGCCACCTGCGATTGCAATTGCGAATGCATTGATTTACGCACACATCTATATCGTCGAGGATATACACACACACAGATATATACAGTGGTATATAAATACATACACCCATACACTTACGCACACATGCTGGCTGACTGACTGATAAAAGCCTCACACACACATACACATAGACAAGCACAAACACGCATACAGTGACGCCTCTCACACACACGCGGAGAGCTTTGTAAGTTTACGTTTATGATTATTTTGTAGCTGTTTATTTTTACATACAATTTCATTATTGTTGTAGCTGTTCCGTTTTAGTTGTTGCTGCTAACATATCTGCTCTGCTTTCCGTTTTCTATTTGATTTTGCAAACTCATTGAAAAAAAAAATAACTTAATTACATTCATGGCTGCAATAGCAGCAGCAGCAGCAGTAATTGCCCCCACCGCATGGAAATTTCTTACGGTACGCAGCCAACAGAGCCAAATGTTAATTATGTGCCGCTACCAACTAGGCCCGCGTATCCCCCCTATCTCTCTCTCTCTTTCTCCTACTCCTACTCGCTGCTCATTGCTGCCACACAAAAAAAAAAATTGAAACCCATATTGTTGACGCAGCTCGCGTCACTTCGTATTTGTTTATGCTCCACACACACACACTCACTCATATACACACATGTCCAATCATACACTCACATATGCAGTCACAAATTTAGGTTTGATGCACAGTGGACTCCTAGCTCAAAAAGTTACATATATCGATTTTGTATGCCTTTATTAGATATTTAAATATATGTATATATTTCATTATAAAATGAAATTCAATAATTCAAACCGGTATTCCCACAAAAGAGCTTTTGCAGTGCATTGGCAACTGGGCAAAAGTTAAATTTCCCATGCTAAATTTCCCATGCCGAATTTCCCATGCAAATCTAGAATGCATTGAATCTCGTATGCTTTTTGGATACCCAATGAACGTTCTTCAACACTTGAAGCTGCTAACAAAACAAATTTGACTCTCGCACCACTGTGCCACATTTGCTCCTGCGTAAGTCTTGGACACACCGACGCCAGGCCTAATGAGCTGCATTTGTCATCGGCTCTGATAAGACGAGTTTCTGTGTGATATACATACATGTGTACGTGTATTTGCGCGTTTCTACACACACGCCCAACAACAAAAACAAATTCAACTCTTAAGCAGCTCGAACCTTGTCAAAGCAGCAACAACAGCAGAAATAACAAAGAAAAAAGTCCAAATCCAATTGTTAATCGTATTGAATATTTGGACATTTTTTTGGTTAATGATAGCCGCGCATTGTCGAGGGAATTAAAGGTCGTTTAGGATTCATTGTGTTAGGGTCCTTGAGCAAGTTTTGTTCACAGTAACAAAAAGTGAATTTAACAGCTAGAAAAAGCTAAAAAAAGCTAGCTAAAACTGTTGTTTTGTAGTGTTTTCTTGTCAAAACCAGAAATGTAGCCTCAGAAGTTTGAAGTAACTGTTAAAACTATTTTCTGTGTAGAGCTTTACAAATCAAACGAATCCTAATTGGCTACTAAATGTAGCTACTGTTACTGCAGAGGGTTGGCTTTTACAACGTGTGTAAAGAACATGTTTTCTACTCTATCTGTTCAGGATTTGAAAACCCGTTTCGTAGCGCTTTTTGTATTCATTTTCTGCATTCAGTTGCTGGAACTCCCATGTGCATATATTACCCTTCATTAGAGAATCCATTTAATAATAGCTTTCTGGCTGGATATTGCATGACTAAAAGAAATATTATCAATATATATACTATACATATACCATATAGAGTCAAACGTAATTAATATGACGCATTTGTTATTGGCTTCCTCGTTGCAGTGACCCGCGAGGCAGGTAACGTTAGAAGACTTCGATTGAGTGACTCGGATTCGTCACGCCGTCGACTACAGTTGCTTTAGCACTGGCTTTTGAAGTGGATGCAGAGAGACCCATCTGGTGGTAGTTAGAGCAAGCAAGCAAGTCCAATGTCAAATAAAATCAATCCAAAACGCCGTGAACCGACAGCAGCAGCAGCAGTAGCAGCAGCCACGGCAGTGGTGGCCACCAATACGAGCAGCTCGACCGGCTCCAGTGCTGGGAATACATCATCAGCGAACACATCGTCCTCTTCCAGCTCCTCACTGTCGTCTGCCGGTGGCGGTGATGCCGGCATGTCCGCCGATCTGACATCGTTGTTCGAATGCCCCGTTTGCTTCGATTATGTGCTGCCACCGATATTGCAATGCTCGAGCGGACACTTGGTCTGCGTATCGTGCCGATCGAAGCTCACATGCTGCCCCACATGCCGCGGCCCGCTGGCCAACATACGGAACCTGGCCATGGAGAAGGTCGCCACCAATGTGAAATTTCCGTGCAAGCATTCGGGCTACGGCTGCACTGCCTCACTCGTCTACACGGAGAAGACCGAGCACGAGGAGACCTGCGAATGCCGGCCATACCTATGTCCCTGTCCGGGTGCCTCGTGCAAATGGCAGGGACCGCTCGATCTAGTCATGCAGCACCTGATGATGTCCCACAAGAGCATCACAACGCTGCAGGGCGAAGATATTGTCTTTCTGGCCACCGACATCAATCTGCCCGGCGCCGTCGACTGGGTAATGATGCAGTCCTGCTTCGGCCACCATTTCATGCTCGTGCTGGAGAAGCAAGAGAAATATGATGGGCATCAACAGTTCTTTGCGATTGTCCAATTAATCGGCTCGCGCAAGGAGGCTGAGAATTTTGTCTATCGACTGGAATTAAATGGCAATCGACGCCGCCTCACCTGGGAGGCAATGCCGCGTTCCATACACGAAGGTGTTGCCTCCGCCATACACAATTCGGATTGTCTGGTGTTTGATACATCGATTGCGCAACTGTTCGCCGACAACGGGAATCTGGGCATCAATGTAACCATATCTCTCGTCTAAGGATTGATGGCGTCTGTCGTCTGATTGGGAGCTAGAGTAACTAAGATGAATCAATATGGAATATGAATCGTTTCTAAAACGATTATTAACTCGATATATATATATATATATATATATATATAGCAAACATGTATGTACATGTACGACAATGGTACATCATCAGTTTACATCATGTCATGTATGTGCGTATGTATGTATGTAGTAGGTTCGGTTAGGTCAGGTCCGTCTGTCTCTGTGTCAGTCTCTTAAATACAATATTCTAGGGTATTCATATTTTCCAAAAAGAAAGGAGCGAAAGAAAGAAAACAAACACAAACACACACACACACACACACACACATTAAAATTCGAATATATATGTATATATATTCATGATCGATTTAATAAGATTTTTTTGTGGGTTTTTTCTTAGTTTAATTTTAGTTTGTAAGACGTACGCGAACACACAAGCAAAGCCAACACACAACGTACATCCATAGCATTCGTACATCATCAAACATACATCCATGAATACACACACACACATACATATATACACATTTACACTATGCAGCCTAAGTTTAGTTAATGTAAATTATTTTATACAACAAAATAAAAACAAACGAGAAATACTTGTAAATGCTATAAAAGTAATCATCACTTTTAAATCGAAATTGACAAGAATAAAACATATATGTATGTATGTCTATATATATGTATGTACATGTATACACATATAAATGATAATAATATAATTATGTAATAACTCGAGAGTTGTAAGCGATTGCGACAATTTTTGTTCATGCCAAAACGAAACGTAACACTCACTCACACCCACACACACAGTTACACCCATGCAAACTCTTTCTTTCTTAACCAACAATTACGAGTACAGTGTGCCCCCCTCTCCACGGAAAAAAGACAGTCAAAAGTGAAAAGAAAAGCAATCTAATATGTTTAAATTTTATATAATTTAGATCGATCTCCCGTACCAAGTTGATTTTTGTTGTCTCGTCTCGGAACTGCAATTGGAAATTGTGAATGAACTGGTTTTGACCTTAACTCTTAACTGTTTCATCATGCAACTGCAACTGCAATGTATTTAGTTATAATAACAAAATCAAACACAAACACACTCACACACACACACACACACACACACAAATGCGACAACTACAGCAGAAGAAAAATAAACGTGATTAGTAAAAAAATGATGAAAAGTGTTATCAATGAAAGCCATGGGCAGAAGGAACCAAGGGAGTTAAAATGGATGTCAAAAACTGAAGGGCAGTTATAAAGGAATACAGGAGAGACGGCCTCAGTTGGATTTTCGCTTTTATAAATAATAAAATGTGAAAGGAAAATGGTGCGATTTTTATTTATTTGACTTTAGTTTTCATTTTTGACAAAGTTTAAATAATCTTAATAAATATTTGTATTATTTAAATATTTACTTTAGTTTTTATTTTTACTGTTTAAACTTTAATTATTTATAAATTTTATTTTTATTATTATTATATTCAGTTATTTTATTTTTAGTATTGCAATTAATTTTAATACTTAAAAAACTATTTTTATTTTAATATTTATTTTTCTTTGTTTTAGTTTTATTTTAACTATTTAAACTTTTGTTATTTAATTATTTTATTTTTATTATTGAAATTAATTTTATTATTTAAGCAATTATTTTTATTTAGTTTTTAAATTGTATTAATTTTTATTATTATTTATTATTTATTTTATTATTTTATTTTATTATTTTCAGCTAACGAAGACCAATCAAAATGTATTTCTTCCCTCATCGGTATTTTTAGTATTATAGCAGTATTTCGTATTTTTTGGAAAGCCAACCCAAGCTTGGAAAATGTGTCTGACGCAGTAGGCAGACTCAAAATAGATTTGAAGCTTGAATATTTTCATATTTTCTATAAGAATATCTTGTGCAACTTTAGTTCATATTACCTAAATTAGTTTTTCTTTGCGATTCGTTATTTTATATTGTTAGTTATAAGTTCCGTAAATTCGTTGTCTATATGTTCGACTCATACTAAAGTGTATCTGAATTTTCCACCTTTCTAATACTGATAGTATGCTCCTCCTCTTTGATACATCCTAAGTCTGTATATATACGTATTACACAAAATTTGTTTTCTTTGCCCACTCGAGCACGAGCAACGCGGTTTTTGAGTTTGTTCTTTTTGTTTATCGAATTATTTACCCATACCTTTGGAGAGGAGTTATACCAAGCCGCCAAGCTGTCTCTAAGGACGACCCAATCGGAGCCTAGCGTCGTCCTCTTGCGGGCAGCTAGTGGTAAGTTCAGTGGTGAGTTTACTGTATATACCAATGGAATGGCTGAGGCTGAGGCTTGGCTTGGCTTGGCTTAATCCTGCTCTACCAGTCCACGCTGGCCACGTTTATTGCCCGCCTATTGGCCAGTTCTTATGCTCTTATAATTTTCCAGCTCTTTCAGTTTTCGTTTCCTCTGGAAACACTTTCATGATCAAATTCTTTGGCTATGGCCGAGTCGGACTGGGGACAGCTCTGACATTTGATTGGAGCAGGCCACGCCATTTCCATGATTCCATTGCCACAAAACAGACGAACAAATTTTAGTTATCTTCAATTCCAGTTTAATTTTTTTTTTTTAACAGAACTAAATTGCCAAGCGTACGAAAAATTAACTCTGAAACTTTCGATTTTATTTTTTAAAGACCCTCCCAACCCGACCCGCCACGCCCCCCCCCCCCCCACACCCAAATAGACAGCCTCAATAATTTTTCGGCAGATAGGTATACGGCAAATACCGTTACGCATGCACAAATCGCGACGCGCTAAATTGCAAAGTGCACACATACTCATAGGCACACACAGACGCACATACACACAGTTAGTACCCACCACTCACCACAGAGAGACTCCCTCTCTCTCACACACACACAGATATCTCTATATATTTATATATATATTGTAGAGGGACGAAGGCGCAATCGAGGACACATCATGCAGCCGCGTCGTCAGCGTCCCCCCGCTGATGCCCCCCAGGCGGCGGCTGTGGCGCTGCCCAAAGACAACGGCAATCAGGAGCACGAGGCGACGTCCCCGCTCAATCAGATCGATAGCAGCGGCTGCAGTAAAAGCAACAACAACGGCAATTCCAACAACAGCGGCGGCAGCGACTGCGAGAAGCCAACTGAGACGGCGACAAGAGATTTTCTGGTCTCCCTGCTGGAATGCCCCGTCTGCTTTGGGTATATGATGCCGCCCATAATGCAGTGCTCGCGCGGGCATCTCATCTGCTCCCAGTGCCGGAACAAGCTGAACGTCTGCCCCGTCTGCCGCGTGCCGATGAGCAACATACGCAACCTGGCCATGGAGAAGGTGGGCTCGAAGCTGATCTTTCCCTGCAAGCACGCTTGCTACGGCTGTCGGGTGCGTCTCTCGTATGCGGACAAGAAGGCGCACGAGGAGGACTGCGAATTCCGTCCGTACTTCTGCCCCTATCCGGACGAGAAGTGCGTCTGGCAGGGCGCCCTCAAGGACGTCTACAAGCACTTTGTTAGCACGCACCAGAACGTGATCACCATGGAGGGCACCGACATCATCTTCCTGGCCACCAACGTCAACCAGGTGGGCGCACTCGACTGGACAATGATACAGTCCTGTCACGGCCGCCATTTTCTTCTCTCACTGGAGAAGGTGCAGCTGGGCGAGGGCTGCCAGCAGTACTTCGCAGCCTGCCGCATGATCGGCACAATGCGCGACGCGGCCGACTTCGATTACCTGATCTCGCTGGAGGCCAACAATCGCACCCTCAAATGGAAGTCCAAGCCGCGCTCCATACGCGAGAGCTTCGTTACCTACACAAACGCCGATTTCCTGGTGCTCAACAAGTCGACGGTGGAACTGTTTTCCGAGGATGGAAATTTGGCGCTGAACATCATCATCAAGAGGGCCAACAACAATGACTAGAATATATAGACGAACTCTGTGTATATATATGTATATATATTTATATGTATATATTTATATATCGAATTGATCTGCCAACGGTCTCAACGGTCTCAACAGTCTCTATATATATGTATATATATTTATATATATATATAGCAATATATACATATATCTATATATGTATATATATATATCCTCCATGTGCTCGCAAATGTATATAACTTGTAATGCTCCGTGGCCGGATGTCAAATACTCTACCATGTCTGGGTGGCAAACAATTACGAACAAAAAAAAACTCCAATTATCACAACAAAATGGATAAGCGCGATAGCAAAGCATATATATGTATAAATTTCACTTGATCCAAAGCCAGATACTAATAAACTATTGGACAAGTTGGAACACAATAATTGTCAACTGTAACCCACTTCTTTATTGTCCTCTTTTCATCAATTTAAATTTTACCGCCACAGCTCAGTGCTGTAAAATAGGTATTTCGTATTTTTCTTGTCTGCGCTTCGCGGTGACTGTCAAATTGTGAACATTATCGATAACTACCTGCTGGCTATCGAAAAACAGACCAACTTAACTAAAATGCCAAAATAAACGTAAATAAATACAATAATGGACGAAGTGGATAAAATTATCATGCACCAGCTGCAGCAAATCGATGACAGCATCGAGATCACTGATCAACTGGCCAATTTCACCCCGGAACAGGTAGTTCGTGCCGTCTCCAGCTGCCTGCTGGAAATCAATCCTTCGATGCAGGAGTTGCCACGATTCCTGCCTGGCGGCGCGATGGCCCAACGTTTTAGTGTGGCAACCACCTTGGCTGAGCGTTGCAAGGATCAGGGCTATCGTGGAGACATCGGCTACCAGATATTTCTCTATCCCAACGCCGTCGAGCTACGTCGCCTGCTCATGCATTTGATCGAACGATTGCCGCGCGAGCGACAGCAACTTGACATGACGGATAAATCGCAATCCCTGAGTGCCCGGGAGCAACTGCAGCGGGAGGTGCGCAGGCAATTGTCGGAGCAGCTGAAGGCCCCATGGGTGCCTCAGTACTGCCGCACTGTGGCCAACCGGAGGAGGCAAGGCTGCAGCTGTCAGTGCATTGAGTTCAAGCCTCACCTGAATCTCAATGTGCCTGGCTCGAACTTCCTTGAGCGCAGCAAGGAGGTGCAACAGTATTTCGAACAACTGGCGCCCAATCTATTCCAGCAAGTCGACGGCAGCACCTTCGATCTCATTGCCTCGGTGATGCACAAAAATGATTTGGAACGCTGCGGCGAGCAGGTGCCAAAGGCTGTGATGGCTGCGCCGGCAAAGGAGGAGGTGGCTGAGGTGCCTAAGCCGAGTCCTGGCCCCCTGCCAGTGGCCGGCAGTGCTGAGACGGCGGCGACTCCTCTGCAGCAGTTGACGGATGAAGTGCAGCAGCTGCGCACCCAATCCGAACAGCTGTTGAATCAGCGCCAGACGCTGAGCAACTGCATCGCCGCCTTGAAGGCACGTGAATCCGCAGCGGAGCAGGAGCTGGAGCATCTGCAGGCTGTGGCAAAGCTGCACGAACGCAGCTGCCTGGTGCTGGCAGAGCCGGAGCAAAACGTGGCCAAGCTCGAGGCGCTGCTGCTCGCAACCCAGGCGAAGCGGCAGACATTGACCCAGCAGTGGGAGGACTATCGTAATCCTCTGCTGAGCACTCTGGAAAGCCTAAAGTCAGCGAAGGAGACGCAGCAGGTGCAGCGTGTGCGCTTGGACATAGAGCAGCTGGAGCAGGAGCTGCTGGCCCGGACACAGCTGCACAACGAGCTGACTCTGCGCAGCGCCACCCAGACGCAGCTGGCGCCGCGCAAGGAATACACGCGACGCATCCACGAATTCATTGGGAATATACGCAAACAGCGCGAGGACATCTTTCGCGTGCTGGACGACACGCGGCAGCTGCAGAAGCAGCTCAATGTGGTTGCGGCGCAGCTGGAACGCCAATTCAACTACACGGACGACCTGCTCTTCCAGAGCGCCAAGCATGATCTGCACGCCAAGAAGGCGTACAAGCTGCTCGCCCAGCTGCACGGCCATTGCAGCGAGCTGGTCGAGTGTGTCTCGAACACGGGCAGCGTCAGCAAGGAGATACGTGAACTGGAGGTCCAGATCGACACTGAGAAGATGAAGAATGTCCTCGTCAGCCTCCAGCAGATCACGGGCGACATTCAGAAGTTCGAACAGCACATACAGGAGCTGCAGGAGCAGATGCGCACAGTGGAGAATGCAATAACAATCGCTTAACTATAAACGATAATCGATAAACGATAGACGATATTAGTATATACCATACTTATGTATTAGTGCCAATTCAAACAGATCACTCTCGCATAGCGTAGTTTCTCGTAGCCAATTCTCAATATTTATGCATTTTTTTGTCAAAAAAGCTAAATAAACGGACCTGATCATCATATATATAAATATAAAACTAGAGTTTTGTGTTATTCAATATTTACATATTGCTTATTTCATTAGTTTGCTTTGCTCAGCTTTTCGCGCAGTGTGCAACACTTGTTTACCCAGTGTGAATGGGGCATTTGCCGGCTGCGCTCTCTCGCTTTTACGCTCTTCTTGAGCATGCGCTCTTTATACCCTACTTGTATAGTCGATACGATTTGAGCCATGCATATGCTACATTAACAACTTATGCTTGTTAGCTCATATATATGTTTATAAAAAAAATATATATGTAAATTAATATATAATTGCAGAAAATGTATAAAAACTTTGGAAAGATTTCGCCCATAGGCTAAACTCTCATATGAACAGAGTTCATTTACTTAATAATCATAGTTTGCAGCGTATGCACAGTTCGCCTTGGCATACTCGTTCTCATTCTCTTTTGCTTTACTCCCTCTAGCTTCTCTGGCTTTTGAATGTGAAGCGGCAGTTATAACTGCCGGCCCTGGACCCGGCTGTTAGTTGTTGCTCGCCTTTTGAAGTGTTTGAAGCTGCAGCGCGTTGGCGGCTGGTCGCGTCGTGTTTTCGTTTCATTTTTGTTGTTGATTTACTTTCGTTTGTTTTTAATTTAAAGTAAATTTCCAAGCAACAGGCACTTGGCCTGGACCGAGTGCCCAGGCCTAGTGCTTAAGGGTTTCCACTCTTTTTTTTTCTTCTCCTAAAATAAAACTTTAATTAAACTAAACAACAAGAGGCAAACACACATATCAAAATAAAGTTTTGTTGTGTGTTAGTGCTGGGTGCCTCCTGTTGTTGCTGTCGTTGTTGTTGTCGGTGCTGGTGCCGCTCCAGAACTCGTTTGTGGCCTAGAGTTTTAGGTTCTTTTGCATGCTGCCGCGATAACAAGTTTAACCGGTGTGCGTGTGTGCCGTGTGTGTAATTGTGTGTGACTGTGCTAGTGTGTCTGTGTGCTCTCCCTCTGCATGTGTATATATGTATGTATATATATATGTGTGTGTGTAAGCATTTCGCCTTCAACAAACTGTTGCGCTTGGTCGCTGATGACGTTGCCGGCCCTTTTGCCACTGCTGCTGCAGGCCACAATTACAACAACACAAAAATACCAAAAGGAACAACAAAAACAACAACAAAAGCGACGCTTAACCAATTGACTTCCCAATTAGAATTGCAAAAATTCGTGCTGAAGGTCGTGAGTGCCCCAAAACGAATTCGACTCGACTCCAATTGGCATTAAGCCGGCCGGCGTCGGGTTTCGATATCGAATGATTTCTGCACTATAAATAATTATGAAAACACGGCGAACAAAAAAGAACTAACGGTACATGTCACAGCGCGCCACTAGCACACGGGCCATAATTAAAATGTCAATAGTATACTATATATATAAAGCAAAATTGGAAAAAAAACCGCGCTGAACTTTTTACGTTAGCGACATTTTTAACCGACTACGCAATGATTTGCCTGAAGCGAAAGAAAGAAAAAAAAAACTTAAATTTGATAATGTGAAAAAAATCGAAAAAAAAAATATTTACAGTTGTTCCTCGCTTAAAGTGGAACAGCAAGAAATCGTTATGGGATTCTAATCAGAATTTGATGGAATTATTAAATATTTAAGAAACTTTTAACAGAAATAAACTATAAAATAAAAAAATATATAATATTTTAAAATATACTATAAATAAATTTAAAATATATAAAAATTATATTTGTTAATATAAAATATAAATAAAATAAATAGAAATTAATAATTATTAAAAAAAGTTATATAAAAATAAAATAAATAGAAATTAATAATTACTAAAATTATATTATACAAAATAAAAAATATAAATTATATTTTTAACTATATAAATAATAAAATAATATTTAAAAAATAATTTTTAAAATGTATAAAAATAAAATAATAATAATTTGAAATGCATTTAAATTTGCCATCAAAAACTTTGATTGCCTCCACAGTTCCCTTTAGCGAGTGATTACTGTAAATGAAATTATTCTTATAACAGCGCGCAATCGAAACGCAACGACTGCCTTGTAGCAGAGTGTAACGAAAAGCAATAATACAATTTAAACAGCAGCAATCAAAATTAAAATTGCATTTCAATAATTTGAGTGCTAAAAATACAAAAAAAAAAAGAGAAAGAGAGAGAGAGAGAGAGAAAGAGAGGAAAAGCAAAAGGAAAATAGAAAATTATTAACAATGACACCATCGCCCACAAAGGAGCTCATGAACGCACCCACAATTTCGCGACGTCCGCGTGAGGAGTTTGCCGAGAAGGTGAGTACCCCTCGCCCCACCCCCCGACCCGTAATGGCAAGTGGCAAGTGCTAAGTGGCAAGTGCTTAATCCCTAGTCCTTTGGGATAGTTGCCTTCAATTTAATAGCCAAGCTATTTTTAAATGCTACCAAATGCGTGTGTGTTTCCTGTGCTTTTTATTGATCGACCTCAAAGAGCAGCAAGCGAACCAAATAGAATGCTGCAGGCGGGCGTACATGATGGCGTAATGCTCGCTATATAGTTAGAAGAGAGGCAAATTGAGGGATAGATCCATGTTATCCTAGCCTCAGTCATGGCAAGGCCAAGCATATATTATAGAAATCTTTTGGTCTGCCTTTTAGATAGTTCTATTCATATAGCCTATGTGTGTAATCTATCTGTAGTTTATCTCGATCTGATCCAGAGAGAGAGAGAGAGAGAGAGAGAGAGAGAGAGAGAGAGAGAGAGAGAGAGAGAGAGAGAGAGAGAGAGAGAGATCAACCTTTATCAATCTCTGAAGTCCCTTTGATCAATTTGCATTAGAGATCTATAGTAAGCAATTTCTGCAGATATTTATTATATATACATTATATAGATTATTAAGCTCATATACCATTTTGATGATTTCTAGCTTATATTGCTGCCCTTGTCAATAGGAGTAATCCCAGAAGTCTTGGGAATACATATATATTCTAACTTATGCCATTCTGATAGGGAGAGCAGTAACATTGTGCTATTGATCCTCTTCTGATAATCTAAGACCTGGAATACACATGCCCAATTTCAAGTCTTTTAGTTTTCATACACGATCACTTCATATCCAAACCACATATACTCGCCTTTAACACGCCGAACGGGCATCGACAAAAAAAAGAAGTGGAAATGTGCTTTGTATTCTTGGCATGGCTAAAAAATATAAACATTTGGCGGGCTTTTGTTTGATTCGATTTGTTTGTGCAATGTACAATGTATATATATACACTCCACACTATATCTATATACATATTATATAGTATATATATATATACAGAGAAAGAGAGAGAGGGAGAGCACATCTGTATGTGCTAGGGTAAACAGATAGAGGAATAAATCCATCTGTCTGCCCTATGTCGTAATTTAGACAGTTGCCAGGTAATCGAAATGTTATTTCGTGTCTTAAATCACATGCCACCATCAGATTTGTCTTTATTGGGGCCTCTCCCTGCCGCCATCTGACTAATCGCGCGGCATTTGTTCTGGCTCAAATCGATATCGCTCTTGATAAGATATAGGCAGATACCGTTAACTGATAATCGATGGCTGGGAACCAGTTGGCTTTCTCCAACACATACATGCACTTTATGGGTATTTCAGCGTCCGATCATTTTATTTCCGATGATGTATCAGCTAAATTCAGTGGAAATACCATTAATGTTCTGCATTTATGATTTATGAGTGGAGAGAGAGAGAGAGATGAAAGAGATTTTAGTCTTTCATGTTTTGATAGCTTTGAAAAGATTGTTTATAAAATTCATAAAGTTATCGATAACAATTACAATAAAGCCTAAAAGGATTTATATGACATCTGCTGAGATTAACGTAGATTATTATTTATATGAAATATTTTGTTGTAGTTCGTTAAAGAGATAAGAAAGGAAACACTTTCTAGCAAAAGAAACATTTATCGATAACAACGTGGCTATAAATGAATTGGCAACTGATTAGAGAAGTATTTTTATTGCTTTGTGGAACAAGCGTCAAATGATACGTCAGCTGAATTATAGCTGATATTGGCTGCTTACGTTTAGAACAAATGTTAGTAATGTAGCTATAGTAATAGAATATAAATATATTCAGCTAATTAAACTGAAAGCTTGGCTTAAGGGAATACCCCTTCTCAGTATTAATCAGCTATGCATAGCGCTCCAAGCTTTAACGCCCTCTCCAATTAGTCCAATTTGCTGTTTAACTCAGTTATAGATCGTATTTTAAATTCTGTTTTGCTTAAGCTCCCCCCACTTGATAGTAAATCAGCTGTGCAATATCATTAGCCAGGGACACATTCCGTGCAATTTGTGCTTTGTCTTTTGCTTGTTTTCTGTGCATTGCATATGCACTGACGTCAAAAATTCATTTGGTATGCAAAATACAAAAAGCAATCCATATATATGTATGTGCTATATATATATATATATATACTATATAAGTATAGCTACAACAAAGGCAACAAATTCCCATTCGAAGCTTGAGTTAAACGAGAGGTCAATGAGTTATAATAAAGAAACAAAAAATATATAGAGAGAGAACTTGACTCTTGTTTTGATTATAACAATAAGAATATGCGACGATATATTTGATCTGAATATATATATAGGAGTGTATTCTATAGACTTTTTACGGTTACAATTTGATATGTTAATCAGCTTATTTATGGCTCTTTCGCTGCTTTCACAATGCTGTCAGAACTTTAAATAAAATATATTAATTTGTATGACAAGAAGTGGAAAAAAAGCCGTGACAATAAAGTGGAGGCAATATAAGAGTGGGGTATTACTGACTGCGAGATATGCGCTAGAAGTTGTGGGAGAAAGAGAGAGCTGAGAATTTATGGGAAAATATCTGCTCAGCCGGTCTCTCTGCTATCTCAAAGACTATGAAAGTTATCGGCTATAAAAACTGTAGCTTAAATCTATAAAAATATATGGATTATATGTCAAAGTCTTTGAAGCTCTACTCCAAATCGATTTGCCAGACCAGTAGAAGAGCGAACTGAAAGTTTCTGTGGCCCCAGGTTTCAGCTGCCCAATCCATAAGTAGTAAAACCAATATACCCGTTGCACTTACCAGAAAGAGCCAAAGTTTTATATATATATATATATATATATATATATATATATATATATTTTTTTTTTTTTATTTGGCTGATTGATTTGCCACAATTCAAAGTCGTGAGGCGCAGTGTTAATTTCATTTGAACCTGAATGCAGATCAATCAATTTCTCAGGGACCTGCGCACAGTTTCAAATGAAGTTATTTACCTAAACATGTATATAAGCTGTATATATATCTTTTTGTTTTTTTTTTTTTTATAGCCATGTAGGTTTTTTATTATAGTCCAATGCAGCAAAGTTTTGATGGCATTGGCCATGGGGAAATATTTGGCGCGCCTTTAATGCGTTTTGCTATGGAGGTTTATTTTTTGTGATATATAGATACATGTATGTATGTATATGTGTGCATATGGGATGTTTGTGTGGCTGAGCTGGGCTATCATCAGCGCGATTGTCGTGCTAACAGCTAATTTTGAATATTCTGCATATGTGCTTTACAAAAAAGCACAGAAAAAGACCAAAAACAGAAACGAAAGAAGAAAAAAACATCAACAAGAATTTCAGTTTAAATTGTGAGCCACATAACGACATGCCGTGCGAAATCTGATGCAATCGATGAGATCATCAGCAGAACCTACAGAGAACAACAACAATAACAACAACAACTCTTAATATATATATAGATATATATACATATACTGCCTTAGCATATCCGTACCAGAATCGCGTTTTATATTGCCCCTACGTTAGACTCACACGCGCGTAATGAGCCGGGCAATAACAATAATGCTAATGACAATAATAATGATAATGTTAATGCTTATGTAATGAACAGCTCGTTGAATTGCATAACTTTAGCGAGGCGTTCGAGTTAAAGATTTTCGATTTCTTAAGCAGCCCACTCGGCATTTATCTGCCACAGAATTTGACTCATTTAGCACTTGAAGCTGTTATACCCTGTAATGCAACTTGGCTGTCAAATGGGGTATATTTGTTATATGTTTTATAATGTATGACAAAAATCTTAAAAGTATGAAGAATGAGAGATTTCTCTTAGCCTAGATTAGAAAGTAGTCTTAGTTCTTGAATCAAAGCTTTTAAGATATCTGCATAAGCCAGGCTATTGAGAGAGTTCGCTTATCTTAAGCTTCGTTTCATGAACTTCACTTACTACAGCCTTAAGCCCACGCTTTAGCCACCAACTCTTTCTTATCATATTATTTGCTTGTTTTTGTCTTCTACAAATTTCCACAAAATTGTTAATCAATGCAAAATTGTGTACGAATTTGTTGAGCTACAACAAAGTTTACAAAATGTTCTGATCCAGTTTGATTTTGCTGATCTCTGCAAAACTTTGCTAAGAGTTTGTTAATATGCAGCAAAATTGAAATATAGTAAGTCTTTCTCATGAAAATGTTGTAATTTAGTCAAAACATATTCCAAATTTAGCTGAGCTTTACTAAATTTTGATCGAAATTGCAAGATCTAGGCAAGTTTGCCAAATCAAAGAGGATTTTAAAAGACACATTTTATACCAGCTTGCATGTATTATAGAACTGAGAACAGAAATGGAACTTAAAGATTCATTGTATACTTCCCGCATAACTAGAAATTCCCGCCTTAAAACCTTCCAGTTCCACTTAGAATTTCCCCCTATTCACGAGTCTGATTCAGCATGGCGAATTTTAGAGTTTAACAAACGATCTTTGGCCTCGCTTGACGCTCATAAAAATGATAATTAAAGAATTTTTGTTTTCTAACCTTGATGCTTAAGTTTTTCGCCACTTTTTTGCTACTTAAGATATACAGTTTGTCCATTAATTGTTTGCAAAATGGAAAAAGTCATACAAGTTCAACTTTAACATCAAAATTTATTAGGAAATACACATTTTTTCATATTTATTTCTTTGCAGAATATTTTCCTTATTCTATTCTTAAATTAAATATATAATAAAAATTAGAAAAATAGCAACAAAAACATTAAAAATTATTCAAAACAAAAAATACACCAAAAATTTGCTGTCCATTAATTGTTTGCAAAATGCAAACATTAGTTGAAAGAAGACGGGAGAAAAGCTAACGGGATATCAAAAACAAAAACGACTCGTCGCGTCTTTGGCGCCAGTCTTCCGTGAATTCATTTGTGTTGATAAAGTCTTGGAATCACAACTACTTTACATATAATTTGAAGTTTTTGCAATGCCTGGTAAACGCACCGATGACAATTTGATACAATTGGTATATTTTAATTATATCAAAGGAAAGACCAGCAAGGAGTTGGCTGAAATGTTTAATATTAAACTTAGAACAGTTTACAACATTATCAATCGGGCGGAAAAAGAAAATAGACTGGAATTGAAGAGCTCTAAAGGCAGACCAGCAAAGCTCTCTCGACGGGATTGTTCACAAATACTG
This sequence comes from Drosophila paranaensis, assembly GCA_035047545.1. Taxonomy (NCBI): domain Eukaryota; kingdom Metazoa; phylum Arthropoda; class Insecta; order Diptera; family Drosophilidae; genus Drosophila; species Drosophila paranaensis. Next base: position 18,081,397 of record JAWNPL010000145.1, read on the forward strand.
AAAACCGTGGATAACAAACCACAATCAAGCCTCAGAGAGTTGGTTACGGAAATTAAAAGTAGCCTTCAGAAGACAGTGTGTCCAGAGACTGTGAGAAAATTACTCAATTTGCACAAATACTCATCACATGTAGCAAGGAAGAAGCCGTTGTTGTCTGCTATAAATGTTGAGAAACGATTAACCTTCGCAAGACTTAATGTTGACAATCCTCTGGACTACTGGAATAATGTAATTTTTTGCGACGAGACGAAGATAATGTTGTATTACAATGATGGCCCTGGAAGTGTTTGGCGGAAACCAAAAACAGCCCTCCAGGCCAAAAACATTGTGCCTACTGTTAAATTTGGCAAGCTTTCAGTCATGGTGTGGGGCTGTATTTCTTCCAAAGGTGTAGGAGAGCTGCGAATATTTAACGATATAATGACCAAAGAGTTTTATTTGGACATTTTAAAAAACGAGTTGACAGAAAGTGCGCACAAATTTGGCTTCGTTGATCCGGAAAACTCCAGAAAACTTAAATACAAGCTGTATCAGGACAACGATCCGAAGCACAAATCACTGCTGTGTCGCACTTGGCTGCTTTATAACTCTGGAAAAGTTATTGACACCCCACCCCAGAGCCCAGATCTTAATCCGATTGAGAATTTGTGGGCATTATTGAAGAAAAAGGTGGCCAAACGAAGTCCAACTTCGAAAAACGAACTAATTCGTTGCATAAACGAGGAGTGGCGCAAAATACCGCAATACTACGATATAAATGCCCTAATATTATCGATGTCGCGACGCCTCAGACATGTAATGGAAGCTAATGGTGGGCATACCAAATATTAGTCAATTGCATTTTGATATTAAAGAAATATCGATCTCATAATATTAATGTTTGCATTTTGCAAACAATTAATGGACAGCAAATTTTTGGTGTATTTTTTGTTTTGAATAATTTTTAATGTTTTTGTTGCTATTTTTCTAATTTTTATTATATATTTAATTTAAGAATAGAATAAGGAAAATATTCTGCAAAGAAATAAATATGAAAAAATGTGTATTTCCTAATAAATTTTGATGTTAAAGTTGAACTTGTATGACTTTTTCCATTTTGCAAACAATTAATGGACAAACTGTATCTTCAGGTGCATTGAACCCGCCTTGATTTAGCATAACGAGAAGCTGTCGCCTTTGCATATTTCTGGGTATTTCGTAGTCAAGCAGCCGCAGTGCATCGCATCGTGTTGCATGAGTCGCCGCGAGCCCTTGCGCCTGCAACCGTGGCTGCAACTTTCAATTTCAGCCGCCAGTTCGTGTTCTTGTCGGCATTTCCAATGAAAACTCTGCCATAACTGAGTCATCAGCTAAAGATGAAGATGAGGCAGCAGCCCAGCTCGCGGCTCGTATTCAGCTTGAAATATGTGTAGCCCAGTTGAGGTCTATAATGTGTTTAGCTTAAGTGGATATGGCGCGTTTTGCGGCTAAGCTTAGAGCAACTGATATGCAACTATATATAACTGTATATATACTATATATAGCTTCATATATATATATATATATATATATATATATATATGTATATATCTATTAGCTTATTTGCGTTTTAAAAACCTTGCACTTAGCTTGACAACTTTGACAACTTTGTTAAGTTTTAATTGCATTATTAGTTTCCATAGAACCAGCTTCAGCTTGAAACAAGCCAACAAATTATATATATGTACATCTGTATCTATATATATCTCTCTGTCTGCCTTTAAAAGAACTTAACACCCGCCTCTCTCTGTGTGCGAGTGGGCATGGCTCTGGCTCTCGGCATAATCATTCGCTGGCCTGGTAATTGTTGCGTGTCGCTCTTATATTTCCCCTGGGTGTGTTAGTCCAAAAACTACGTTCAGTTACGCACTGCCTGGCTGCAGGGGGCGGGCGGGCATGTGGCATGTGGCAGCAAGGGGCGGGGGTGGCGGTTCGTCTATCAGCTAGATAGAGCGCACCTTTCGGTCGCTTTTTTGCCAGGTGGCCAGTGGAATGGCTTTTTTTTTGCTTTCCTTCTGTTTTTTTGGCCAGTTTGGCTTGTGCCCCGCACCCGGACCCGGACCCGGACCCGGACCCGGTCATATCATGTGGCAGTGTTTGCGCAACGAGCTGGTTGCACGAACGGCGGCTAGCCTACCCTTCCAAGCAGTGCGTGGCTTAGCGATGAGCGCGTGCCTTTCGATAGAGGCATTTATAGATATTTTATATGACCGAACTGGTTCTGTTAGACTTAAAGTCAGTGAAGTTCAGTGAACTAGTTCCATTTTAATATATTCAATTGCCTTAAATTTCGTATTATTGAAAATTTCATTCATTTCATTAAAAAAAAATAGTTCTTTATGGAACTAGTTCTATTTTTAGTTAAAAATTGGTATAAAATTAGAATTTCATGAACTATTTAAGGCGATTTAAATGTCTCATAGAATTATCTCCTTAACTACCCCAAGACTTCCTGCATCTTGACCTTCCCCCACTTATTTTTCTCAGTTTTTCCCAATTTTCATTCATATATCTTAAGTATATTTCCTCTGCTCATCATCCATATACAAATTACCACATAGTAAAACACGAATCTCTCTCCCCCCCCGCTAGTCTCGTGTCACGTTTATCGCATCTCTCGTTTATTTATTGCCCAGCCGAGTCACATTTGTCAACTGGGCGTGGCATTTGGCGTGCGTGCCGCCCATCAAGAGCGGCGCCCAGCACAGCTCACATACACGCATATATATATGAATATTATATTATGATATTCATAATTTAATTGATTTTTGTTTCGACTGATGCGCTGATTGCCTTCCGAACGAGCAGCTGGCCAACATTTCGCTAGTTAATTGCAGTTTGGGTTTGTTATTTTTAGACACTTTTGAGTTGAATCCGCCGTGGATTAAAAATAGCAAATTTATGTTAAATTCATTCGATCATTGTGGACCAGCTGTGCGGCATTATCATTAGCCATATAGTTTCATTCGGATTCAACTCACGTTACTCCCCCGAATGCCAAATGGCGTCAATTAGCATTAGTCGAACATTTATGGGACGTAAACAGTTTCGTTTCTCTTTGCGATATTTTTGCAATTTGTTTTGCTTAAAATACGCTTTAAATATTGCTAATCACCTGTGAAGTCAACGCCAAAACAGGTGAGCGTTAAAAGGGAGCGACGCATCGAAGTTTGAATACTCTAGATTTGATGAAAGTGAAAGTGGACATCTACTCTACATCTAATGATAATGATAATGATAATGATAATGATAATGATAATGATAATGATAATGATAATGATAATGATAATGATAATGATAATGATAATGATAATGATAATGATAATGATAATGATAATGATAATGATAATGATAATGATAATGATAATGATAATGATAATGATAATGATAATGATAATGATAATGATAATGATAATGATAATGATAATGATAATGATAATGATAATGATAATGATAATGATAATGATAATGATAATGATAATGATAATGATAATGATAATGATAATGATAATGATAATGATAATGATAATGATAATGATAATGATAATGATAATGATAATGATAATGATAATGATAATGATAATGATAATGATAATGATAATGATAATGATAATGATAATGATAATGATAATGATAATGATAATGATAATGATAATGATAATGATAATGATAATGATAATGATAATGATAATGATAATGATAATGATAATGATAATGATAATGATAATGATAATGATAATGATAATGATAATGATAATGATAATGATAATGATAATGATAATGATAATGATAATGATAATGATAATGATAATGATAATGATAATGATAATGATAATGATAATGATAATGATAATGATAATGATAATGATAATGATAATGATAATGATAATGATAATGATAATGATAATGATAATGATAATGATAATGTTAATGATAATAGTAATAATAAAAATTACTATTTCAATGTCAATGCCAATGACAATGACAATGCCAATGATAAAGATATCTAGGCATTCATCGAGTCAACACTAATACTAGTTATGATCAACGCAGTGCTTGTACCAACATCGATACCCAATTGTGAATGAATTTGGGCCCTTATCTGCAAAGTCTAATAATAACTGTGCGTAAACAGTTTTCTTTTCTTTCGTTTCTCAATTGAGTTTTTCGCTGCGGCCTTTGATAATTGGCAAAGTTTCGCCGCCATCGCGAGCCAGAGATAACGGCCTAAGGAAACGAGTTATGTTTGCCAATAAGTAAATTAAACAAAATTGTTGGTTTTTTTTTAACTTTTGTTTTTGTTTTACTGTTGCTGTTGTTGTCGTTGTTAAAAATAAAGCTCGACGTCATCGCGAACGGCAAAGCAAACGCGCAGCGCTAACTGGGCACAGAGTGGGGAAAGCATTTGGATTTCGTTAATGGTCCAACTACTCGAACCGCACTCGAAGCCCCGGCAACAGCTCAGCAACAATTCGAGTCAAGTCGAGTCGAGTGTCTGCAGCGGTTGCTGCTGCTGCTGCAGCTGCTACAGCCTCGCCTCGTCTCTATCTCTTCTTCTGCTTCTCTTCCCCCACATTGCCTCATCCAGTTAAACGCCATATGGCCTTTCTCCAAAAAATTCAAATAAAACAGTCATGAGGCACGTCATGAGGCTAGCGTCGTCCGCCTGCCTCGTGCTCCCTGCCCCATGTGCTCATAGAGCGCTGCAAGGTACTCGTCATGCGTGCCACTTGGCACCTATGTAGATAAGAGGTGTGTGTGTAAGTGGCAAGAGGGCGGCTTGATCAGTTAAGGGCAGGGCGTGGAAGGCTAGGTTAATGTAATATTTGAATATAATATTATATTATTGTAATATTAGTATATTATGCTGCAAAACTTAACTCCGTTCTCTTTGCTTTATATAAGTTGTAGATTCGTGTAAATTCTGAGAAGCTTTGTTCAAGTTATTAGAGAATGTAAGATATTAGATGCATACACATTCATTCACGCATCTATCTATCTATCTGTTTATCTATTTACCATCGTTCCGTCTATCTATCTATCTTACTATTTGTCCATCTTTCTATCCATCCATCTATATATCTATCCAGCTTTCCATCTATCTATTCATATATCTATCTATCTATCTATGTATCTTTCTATCTATCTATCTATTCATATATCTATCTATCTACCTATCTATCCAGCTTTCCATTCATCTATCTCTATCAATCCATCCATCCATCCAGCACATCTATCTATCTATCTATCAATATTTTATTTATTTATTATCAAAAATATCCTATTTATTTGTCTTTCTATCAATCCGATCTTCTATCCTTCTATCAATTCATCTATATATTCATTCATCTATCTATCCATTCATCTGGAAATCCTTAACCACTGCCCAGGGATTATAATCTGTAAAATCAATTCGCCAGTCTCTCACTGCTCTCAACATTAATATCATATTCATTTCTCTGGCAGCCCTCGCTTGTGACTATCTTTCTGTGCCAGAGTCTATTTTGTGCGCCGGCTACGTGCAGTGCCGGCAACTGGTCACGTTTATTGTTGTTGTTATGCTTGTTGTTGTTGTTGTTGTTGTTATTGTTGTTGTTGCTGTGGAGTAGGAGTCCCAGTCCCAGTCCAAGACCGAGTCGTAGGCAGTATCTGCGGCTGTGGCTGCGGCTGCGGCCGCAGAGGTGGCCCCATGGAGACCAACTGTTTGTGTGGCTGACTAGCTCTGGCTGGCTGCTTGACCAGCTGTGTGCCCGCTGCTCATAACTGTAAAAACACGCTCGCCCACTTCCTTGGAGCATGGAAAGTGGGGACTGAAGAGATGGGGCTAGAGAGAGAGGGGTAGGGGGAGGAGCGAGGGGCGAGGGGCGAGGGGGGCATTGTTAATGTGGCGTGTGTTTGATTTTTTGGTCTCATTTATTGCTTCATTTCTAGCATTGTTGTGCGTGTGTGTGTGTCATTGGCAGGCTATAAGCATGTGTGTGTGTGTGTGTGTGTGTTAATTTTTAATTGTGCTAAATGTGCACATAAATATCAACACAGATATATAGACTCATATATATATATGTCTGTATATCTGTACAAATGCAGCAACAATGAGCACAATATACAATTCACAATTTTCAATTTCAACACCCACCCATGATTTGGCTTATTGGCGATTGTTAGCTGTGTGTGTGTGTGTGTGTGTGTGTGTTGCCTTTTGTTAGCTGACATTGGCACCAGCAGCTGTCAAATGTATCTCTGTGTGTGCCTGGGTATGACTTAATAGCTGATAAATAATGGCAGACGCCAGCGTAAATGGTCGTCACATGTGCGTCTCTCTGACTCTCCCTCTCTCTCTCTCTCTCTGTCTGTCTGTGTGTGTGTGTGGGCAAAATGCATTTCGAATGGGTCAAATGTTCGTTGGGGCCTAATCATGGCCGATTCGAGCAGATACAATTGTATCTCAAGGGATAACCAGATACATCTGCCGTTGTTGTATTGTAAAATAAATAGAAGAAAGCAATCAAAATATATTGTTGTTGTTGCTGTTGTTGTTTGGAGCCCCACTTACGGCTGATGGCAGCCATTCACGAAAATTGGCCACATTTTGGGACAGATATAATACATAAATATATGTATATATATGTATATGGCAGATTGTCTCTCTCTCTATCTCTATCTCTCCCTCTCCCTGTTCATCCTTCAGTTCAGCCTCAACTTTTAATTTATTGCATTTCGTTTTCAATCAATCAATCAATGATTTTTTCATTCTTTTTGTTAATTTAAGCCAAATTATTTGTGTTTTATTTATTGTTTCAGCTCATTTGAGCTTTTCGTTTATTTTTTTTTTGTATTTTGAAATAATTCAACAAGTATTCGAGATATTCGCATAAACAATTTTGAGTGCACTCCGTTGTGGCTCATAATAAACACATTTGGCCTTTGCTAATGTTTTTCTTTGGTTTTTTGACCCACTGCTGCGCCGTGCGGCACAAATTTCACAAATTTCACATATTTTCATACGATAGTGGGTGGGCTGTAAAGTTGTGCATGGCAGGTGGAGTAGAGGCTGGTGTAGGAGTTGAAGCTTTTATAGTTACTTGAAGCTGGAAATTCCTCAAGAAAAAAATTATTCAATTATTCAAAAATGAAAATTCTTGAATTATATTTCTATAGGTTTTTAGGGTCGTCATAGAAAAATGTAATAGCAATTTTATATAATTTTATTGTTAGAAAAACCATGAAACAAAAATAAATAAAATATGATTTATTTATCAGAAAATGTAAGAATATGAAAAATATATAAAAAATATAAAAATATATGTATATAAAAAAATTATAAAGAAGTGCATTATTTATTTTTGTATATATGTATATTTTTGTATATTTTTTAAAAATATAAAAAAAGTATAAAAATTTATAAAAGAAATTTATTAAAAAATATAAAATAAATGTATTAAAAAATTTTTTAAAAAATATTTTTTGTATATATATTTTTAAATATTCTGATAAATTAACTTTATTTTATTTAATATTTTTTTTGTATATATATATATATTAAAAATATTTTTTAATATATATTTCATATTCTGATAAATTAATTTTATTTTATTTATTATTTTGTATATATATTTTTTTTATATTTTTTTTTTATATATTGTTCATATTCTGATCAATAAATTTTTTTGCACATTTTTTATATATTCATATATAAAATATCATATATTCATATTTAAAAAGACATCATTACATATAAATAAAATGTTTATTTAATGTTTCACTTGTTTTAATTTTATATTTTTTTAAATATATAAATTGTCAATTTTGTTCGAATTTAATTCTCGTGTCTTCAACTTAGTTTAGCTTTGATAATCCCCTATATGCTATACGCTTGTGCCTCACGCACTTAACCATATTTCTTAAGCAGCCCTCGTTCTTTACACTCATGTAAGTGTGTCTGCTTCTGTGCGTGCGTGTGCTCTGCTCCCTTTTTTGTGGCAGAGGCGTGTGCGTGTTTACGGCTCTGCAAATGGCGTGAACTTTTTCGCAGCGCCCGCTGCGATTCCGAGATTGCTCGAGTGTGTGGATGACTTGATGTTTCTAATGGTAGCTGGTAGCCTCCACTTGCCATTTACCATTTACCAAATGGGAATTCGCATTTCACAGAATTTCAAATTGCACGATATCTGCTGCAGAGCCAATTTCATTGCCTACTTTCGGGCTGCTGTGGTCGGGCGCAAAGCGCGCGCCTAAAAGCAGGCAGCGATAAATTCGATGCGAGATCGCTGCAAATGCGAATAAATAAATGAATATTTTGTGCTGCTGCTGGTGGTCAGCAAATTGGCTTTATTTAATGTCTTTCATAGGCATTAATATTCATATGGGAATTAACACAGGTGTACTTAATCTGTTAAATCATCAACATAAATAATTAAATACAAACAGCTGCTGCTGCTGCAGCTCGCTGCTCTGAAGATACAATCTAATGACTGCCATAAGCTGTTTATTTGGCTTGTTTGCTGTTGCCTTTGTTGTTGCTTTGTTGTTTGCGGAATCGGAAGCGAAGCAAATCGAATGGCAGACAAAAGTGTGCTCACACGAAACTCAATCACTCATTAAGCCGCACAATGAAGCGTCTAGCATCGAGAGCCATCGATAAGTGTAGACCCGTGTACGGCACAGTGGGGCAATGTGATTATTATAATTCATTATAATAGTCATTATATCAATTCTATAATGTGATAATGCCCAACAGAAACAACTGGGCAACAGTAATTGTTTTGTACTCGGTAGAGTGAGACAGTGGGGCAAGGGTCTGCACGATAAAATTAAACAAAATTTATATGAAGATAAACCCAAACATTTACTGAGGATAAAGCATGAATATAACAGATTACAATGTAGAATGTAAAGTCTGAATGAAATTTGAATAAACGTGCATACATATGTCTAGCATATATCTGTATAAGAATATTATTAAAGTTACTCTACAAGGCTCTTTGGCTCTCTCCATTCCCCTTTCTCTCTTTTGCGATCTTTCTTCTACGATTTTTCTATATTTTTGTGCCCTTGCTTATTTTTCTCTTTATCTCTCTTTTTTTCTCTCTCTCTTTTTCTGTCTTTCATTAAACATTGCTTTATTTACCTTACGCTCATCTTAATCTCATTCTCTCTCTCTGTCTTTTTTCTCTGCCTCTGTCTCTGTCTTTTTCATTCCCATTCTGAAGCCTTAAAGTCTCTCTCTTTCTCTTTTTTTAAACCTCTCTCTCTCGCTATCTTTCTCTCTCTCTCTCTCTCTCTCTCTCTCTCGGATCTCCTTAACTTAATCTCTTTCTCTCTCTCTCTCTCTCCTTATTAATCTCTCTATCTCTCCTTCTCGACTTTCTCTTTCCTTCTTTATTCTCTTTCTCTCTATCGGATCTCCTTATCTAGTCTCTTTCTCTCTCCTTATCTAAATTGTCTCTCTGTCTCTCTCTCCCTCTCTCCTTTTCTACTTTCTCTTTCCTTCTTTTTTCTCTCTATTTTCCCAGTCTTTATCTCTTCTTCTGTACTCTCTTTCTCTCTCTATACTTCTCTACACTATCATTCTCGTTCTCTACTTTCTCCATCTCTCCTACTCATCTCTCTCTCCCTCTCTCGTCTTTCTTTCTCTCTTTCTCTCTCTCCTTTTGCTCAATTACCTCTGCTCAATATTAAAATATCTATAAAGAATTTCACTCGCTGTTCAACCAATTTGCCCCACTGTGCCGCGTTTTGTCAAACAATTTAACTTTGTTTCAGTTCGCACTTCACACAAACAAACAAAGGCCCTAAATACAGCTGAGGTGTTGCTGTTGTTGTTGCAATTGTTGTAAATGAGCTGTTGATGCTTCGCATCAGATAGCTAATTAGAGCGCTTTCTGCTTGCATAAATTACGAAATAACGCATCAAAGTCGAGATTTGGGCAGCAAAACGAGTTTTTGTTGTTGTTGTGGTTTTTGGACTTGTAACACCCACGCGAACAGCTGCTGATCGAGAGAGCGAGAGAGAGAGAGAGAGAGAGAGAGAGAGAGAGAGACAGCGTTTTAGCCACTCGAAGTATGGCCATAATAATAAGCACGATAATGACGTTAAGTATACGCCAAATTGGTCAAAACAAAAGTGGAAAAAAGCGCCGAACACAAAACGAAACGAAACGAAACGAGACGAAACGAAGTGTGAGAGACACGATTGCCGCAGAAATTCTAGTGATCCGCGTAATGGCTGGAGCCGCTTCAGCCAGTTGCTCCGTGGCAGTTGGCTGAGCCAGACCCACCGACTGAAGACTTGTTCCGCGTTCCGCGTTCCGCTTATCGCGTTGGCTCGACTTTGACTTCAAGTCGAAATGTCGTTTTTCCGCAACATTCGCTCCTCGCTGGCCTCGTCCCGCAAGAGTTCGTCGCGCGACACGACGCCCGTGCGCAGCTGCGGCTCGCGGCCGGCGAGCGTGATCAGCTCGCGGCGGGACTCCACGACGAGCTCCACGCTGCAGCGCGGCGACACCTTCATACTGAATGCCTCCGACGAGGAGCAGCAGCGAGGCAACGACTCCAACAGCAGCACTCTGGAGAAGAAGTCCAAGAAATCGAAGGTCTTCAGCAAGTTCAGCACATTCACGAAACGCAAGAAGCAGCCCTCGCCCGAGGAGGTGGCCAGCTACGAGCACCACCCCAGCGACACGGCCACGAACACCTACTACAAGTGGCGCAACGAGGGCGATCGCATGCTCGACTACGACGCCCACGCGGATCCCTTCAACTTCCTCTACGAGCAGCAGGGCAAGGGCAAGTCCGCCGAGGCCATGGCCAATGGGATGCAGCGCCAGCCGAGCCTCGGTTCCAGCTCCAGCGGCAGCTTCGACTCGAGCACCTATCGCAAGAGCAAGAGCAAGACGCCGACGCACCTGCGCGAGCAGCTGGAGCAGCTGAAGACGCACTCGAACGACGATCTGCTCGAGGAGGAGGAGCGCGATAAGTACAAAACGGTCACCCTAAACAGCTTTCGCAAATCTTTCCGCGATCGCCTGCTCCAGCAGCAGCAGCAGCAGCCACACAATCCCGCCTGGTTCGTCGAGGTGCCACCGCCGGCCGTTGCACCACAGTCGAGCGGTCAGCGCAGCGCCTCCAAGGAGAATCGCCCCGACTTTCTGGTCTTCGATAACGATAACTATCGGCCGCAGTCGCGCTCGCCGCTGCGCGATCGACCCTCGCGCTCCGCCACCCGCTCGCCCGTCAAGCGCAACGAGACCTTTCGCGTGGCTCAGCCCATGCTGCGTCGCATGTCGCCCTCGCCCACGCCCACGCCCACGCCCACGCCGCCGCCCGCCTCAGCCATACGCATCGAGATCAAGAACTCCATATTGCCGCACTCGCCGGGCCGCCTGGTGCCGGTGGGCGTGGCCAAGCCCATGCCGACGACGGAGTACTACGCGCAGCGGCTGCTGGCGAGCAGCCTGGCCAGACAGACGCCGCCGCCGGCGAGCAAGTGGCGCAGCCACAGTCAGCAGCAGCAGCAACAGTTGCCGCCGCCTCAACAGTTGCCGCCGCAGCAGCGCAGCGGACGCTATCAGACTCTGGTGCAGATTGGCAGCGAGCAGGGCAAGCTGTCGCCGGCGCCCGCGCGAGGACGTGCGCCCACCCGCGTGCAGCTGTACGGCTCGAAGCCGAGCAGCAGCCGGCAGCAGGCGACGCCCACCTACTTTGGCGGCCACTACAATGCGCCCGTGCCCGTCTCGGTGCGACCCTTGTCCAGCTCGCGGCAGAGTTCTGGCGGCGTGGGCGGCAATTGGGGGCGTCGCGAGCCCCAGCAGCAGCAGCCGCAGCCGCAGCCAATGCCAAGAGTCGCCCCCGCGCGGCAGCGCAATCGCTCGCCAATCAAGATTCCATGGCGTTAGATCGAACACTCGACTGATCACAGCCAGAGCTGGAGCTAGAGCTGAGCGCGTGACACGAAAGACGAAACGAGACGATATATATAAAATATATAAAACTAAAATAGCATAAAATTTATATAAAATATATAAAACTAAAATAGCATAAAATATAACTAATAAATCAATTTTAATTTATGAAAATAACAAAATGAAAAAATTGAAGATTTTATTTTGATTTATGGATAACTTTTCTGAGCTTGCTTTTTCTCTAAGTGTATAAAGTCTTTAGCATTCCTGAAACCTATATATATCTGATATATATAACAACTCTTATATAATCCATTCCTATTTACATTTCACGCCAGCCCACCTGAAAACTCTGCTGAATTTGTCATGCAGTTCGACACGCGTTTTGCTTTAATGCGTTGCATAGCGACACGCGCTCATCTCCAGCTGGGGGAAGATCATGAGTTGCGACGACAACAATTTGCGTCATTCCATTCTCTCACAGACTCTCTCTATATATGAATTGTGCTAATAACTGATTCATGTCCAAAGCAATCGAGTCCAAAAAAAAATCTCATTATTCACTATTTATTATTGATGTATGTAAAAGAGTTAAGATCAAGTCAATATAAACAAGCAAAATAAGGCACAAATAGCTAGAGTAGAGATAGAGATAGAAAGAGCTAGAGAGAGAGAGAGAGAGAGAGAGAGAGAGAGAGAGAGAGAGAGAGAGCGAGAGAGAGCGAGAGAGAGAGGGAGGGAGAGGGAAAACAAATATAAAGTGTGTTGTGTAAATTGATAATTATCATTTATTTCGGGGGCTACAAAATCTTTTTGACCCGCGGCAACATTGCCGCCCAGTTTCCTTGAGCAAGATAAATATATATATATATAAATCTGTATAGGTATTGTAGTATATATATATATATATATATATATTGTAGTTGCAGGGCCATTAACAAAAAGAAATAAGTGGAACGCATATGCAAAATATGTATATATATATATACATACACACAAAATCGAATTCGTTTACTTGGCCATTCATTATGGCTGGCTTTATGAAAGCTTTAATATTTCACATGCTCCGGCTTAAGTTTACTATTATCATAATAATATTTTTTATAAATATTTGTCCAGCGCAGCTTTGTGCGATTTTTACTATTATTTTCGTAAATTTTTTATAATTTATAGAAACTTCTATCAAGCTCAGCTTCAGATTTTTATTTAATTTAAGTAAGTTTGATTTAAAGCAATAATTATATAAATTATTATTAAACAATTTATATTATATTTTTAATTTTTTAATTATTAAGAAAGAGTTATCAGAATTTTATTTTATTTTATTTTTTTTTTCAAGTTAATAATATTTATATTTTTTTTAATATACATATGTTGTTTTTCCCTAATTATTATTATCAAAATAGTTTTTCGAAGAGTCTCAAAGCTTTTTTAATTAAATTTTAGTAATTTTATATTTAATATATATACATATTTTTTTTATAAATTTCTTTAAAATTTTTTATTTTTTAATATTTTTTAAATATTTGAAATTTATATATTTCTTAGAATATTTAATTAAATAAATTTAACTTCTACGTCTTAAAATCCCTTCCCAAAATTCCCATGAACTCTGTTTTTTTGTTTTTACTCTCGCACAACTCTTAAAACTTTTCGTATTTTCATAATTTCCATGTAAACAATCTAAAAAATTTTGGTCAATATTAGGCGTCGCGTCGTAAGTGCTGGAGTTATTGGGTCTCTCGGCTGACTAACTGTGCATGACAATGGATGAGCGTTACGTGACGAGCATTCGATTCAATTTGACTGCCTGGCCATATACTGCGGGGGTTGCTTGGAGAGCAGATGCGCTTATTGTGTGCGGCCCTATTTGGCCAGGCAGAGTTCTACGCGTAACGGCATATATATATTATATAGACATCACATATATGTCGTCTATATAGATATGCGGCAGATGACGTCAACAGTTGATTTGTTTGTGCGCCTTTTTGAGATGTGGAATCGAATGAAATACGGATATCTGTGCATATGCATATGGATGAGGGCATAAATGATTTAAGCCAAATATGTGTATTTATTAGAGCCAAATGAATCATAGATATTGTAAGATTATAATATATATACATATATATAGTAGATTGTTGTTTGTTGTCTCTCGATCGATCGTTTCAATGAATGCATAATCGATTTGCTCATTTGCAAGCAATAAACTAGCAGCTACATTGAAGGCATTCCTTAAATGTATTTATTAATAGCGGTATTCCCTAGAGTGACGACTTTTTATATGCGACTCAAACCAAGGCCAAACAAAACTGTTGTGCAGTATTTATTCTAGATTTCAAACAATTTATGCTGATCTATTCTTTGTTAGGGGCATTCCCGTAAGGCAAACGTTGCTCAATTGCATTTAATTCTCAATTCTCGGAAGCTAAGCTAAGACTGAAAGGTAATTGAACTACAACCTTTCGTGGAATTATTATTAATGTGTTTTCGTCTTTGTTTGAGCACAAATTTGTTTCTTTTTGTTTCGTAAACCCACAGTGGATTGAGTTTTTGATGAGACACCTTGCTTGACGATACTCTTGACGTGTCAAATATAAGTATATAAGAGTAGCTTGAAGTCTAAGATTGAAGATCTTTTGGAAATGAACTATAAGATATTGGGCTGAAAGCGGAAATATATGTATATGATATGATAAGGGATATGAAATATTGGATACTAGATACCAGAGATATTAGATATTTTATATAGATATAAATGTATCTCAAGTGAAACATACATCTGTATCTATCATACTAGAGATATTAGATATTTTATATAGATATAAATGTATCTCAAGTGAAACATATCACTATATATGTATCTGTATCTATCATCTCTCTCTCTCTCCCTCCCTCTCTCCCATCTAAGCCAATTCATTAACAAATTCTTGATCTACTATTATCAGCTTAAAACCTGAGCTTTAACTACATATATATCTATCCATTTATCTATCTATCTACATACCAAATACACTTTCTAATGTGGTCGCAACGGGGTCGTTGGCAATTTAGACGCATTCGCATTGAGCTAGCCTTAGCGCAGAAACATGGCAACAGCGACTAAAGCAACAAACAAACTAAAATGGAGGCAGCAACTAAACTTAGTCTAAGATCTGCTGCCTCTGATCTTGAACTAGTTGAGTGGCAGCCCAAGTTTGCTGCCATTTAGACATACTCACTTAGGCTCAGCCTAGCTTAACTGGAGTGTGAAAAGCAAATGTAATGTAAACTTGGCTCAACTTTGGAGTCGTAACCTCGCTTTGCATCTGGCTCTATCTATCTATGTATATGGGTGAGTGGCTGCGTTGGCCTATTGCGTATGGCCCTGCAAACGGGTTAAGTGGTAAAAATCATCAGCACCAGACTAAATCGTGTTAATTAATGCCAAAAATTTGATGGACTTTGTCGAAGAAAAGTGGCTCGATGTGGCTGATGGACTAGGGAGTACCCTGTAAATGGGTTTGAAGATGTATACTAAATAGATATATCAAATGTTGATGCCTCGGTATTTATCGATTTTAAAAAGTTGGTCGAAATTCTATGGGTGAATGAGGCTGATGGACTAGGGAATACCCTGTAAAGAGATTTGAGGTGATTTAGAATTGTATTTGGGTATAATAAATAGAAAGATATATCAAGGTTTTATGATTCGATATTTATCGATATTGAAAAGTAGCTAGAACTGGAGACAAGTTATCGATTGTTCTTGGATACAAAAAGTAAACAGAAATGTTGTCAGAAATACGATATATTACAACTCTGAGAAATTCACACAAAATATAAGAAACTTATCGATATTTATCGATTTACTAATGATCTTTACTTCATTTCAATTTGTTTTCATTAGCTCTTAGTGAAATTAAAGGCAGATCTGATGCTGATTGATGAAGCTAGTCTACAAAGAGTTCTCTAAGCTCTTCCTCTCCCTCTCTCTATCTCTCTCTCTCTCACTCTCTCTCTCTCTCTCTCTCTCTCTCTCTCTCTGCTGTCTATACCCTCTCTCAGCCATCGTCTTACAGGGTATAGCCAACAAATTTCTGCGAAATTCGGCGCCTCTGTAAATTGTTAACTTTGTACTCGAAGTAAGCGCTGTTCTTTGTCTCTCACTCACTCTCCCCCTCCCTCTATCTCTCTCTTTCTCTTTCTCTTTCTCTATCTCTTTGTGTTGCTGTCTCTTTCCTTTTATTATTGCTATGTATTTTGCAATAAGCAAACACTTGCGGGTTCTGTTGTTGATTTTGTTGTCTGCCAGCTTTTTGACGATATGTGGCTCATACGTAGATTGTTTTCCGAGTAACTTGGAGCCGGTTTTATAAGTTGTTGTTGTTGTCGTTGTCATTGTCGACCTACGGTCTCTTATATATATTTTATTTTGTTTTACTTTTATTTATTTTGTTAACACACTTGCATCGCGTCATAGTTTCTAAAATGCTGAGCTGAGTTGAGCTACAAATCTTTTTCGAAAATTTGTCAGCCCAGAACTTTGGCAGCTCAAGTGCGCGGGCGTGACCCACTGTGCGTGTGGGCCGAACTAGTTCTCAACTCACATTCGAATTAGCCCAAACTATGTCTACATATATATATATATAACATTTACGACTTACATTTGACACTTCGCATAGTTTCCCAGCTTATATTTGGAGCTGGCTTTGCTTTTGCTTTTGTTTTTCTCTGTTTCGCATTCGAATTTCGAATTTCGAATTTCGGCTGATGAGATCATTCGGCAAATAAATTATAATTCTCCATGTTTGATTTTCAAAGATATTTCGCTATGTCATGAGCTGTCGTCTAATTGCTAATGATTATGATCTGCGATTTCAATTGGAGTGGAATCCCCTGGGCTGAATAGCATTAGGGGTGTTCCTGAGGAGTTTTGAATGTATGAGGGGTAGAGAGAGGGCTACCTGTAGTGTATATATAATAAATATTTATATATTAGAGGTATTCTTGTAGCATTGCAAGTCTATATATTGGAGTCTATTGCAGCTATTTCTACTTTTATTACTAATGTTAAGGGTATTCCCTATATGTTGCAAAGACGTTAAGGGTATGCTGAATGCATATTTTACTAATCAAAAATCAAATAGCTTAAACATTGGAGTTTTTCTATTTGAGCCTTTAGAATTTGATTTTAAGCATACATTAGGGATATTCCTTGAGTATACATTGCGTAAAATTAGTAAATATTGCTGGCTTTTGGTTTTTCATAAGAATAAATAATCTGTGTGTAATATTATCCTGTAATATGCACATATAGTTAGCGAGGAGCATAAGCTGTGCTTATGGATACCCTGTAATTCAGAATAATGATATATAATCATAATCTTCTTCTCAATTCTCATCAATCCGTGTTGAAATTTGATCTTTTGTTTCTCTCTCTCTCTCTCTCTCTCTCTCTCAACAAATTGAATAATTATCATTATTCGGCTATTAATATTGCTGCTCAAGCACATTAGGGGTCTTCCCTTTATGGCTGGCCCGCATATCGTTGCCAAATTTGCCAAATTTGTCAAATGTCAGTTCGTTAAATTGTGGCAAATCCATTTGCATATTCGCCTCACTTTGAGATACTTTTTTACATCTTTCAGATACTTTTTTATGGCAACTGCGGAAAATTTTCGCCATGAGGCAGCGGCAGCGGCAGCGGCCGCAGCTGCTGCTCTCTGTTTGTTTGTTTGTTTGTTTGTCTCTGCCCTAATATGCATTATAGATATATTTAATTGTCAGATCATTAATCTGAAGAGGATTTACTTGATGGGGGAGGGGCGGGAGTTGGGGTGTGGGTGGTGCCTGGCTCAGCTGTGGCGCCTCTTAAGTGCCCATCAAATATTTGCCTTCACTTGCAACTTAATGCTCCCATCCGTCAGCCAGAGTTGTCGCCGCGTGCGCGTGTAGGGTTGCCAACCGCCCCCACCCCTCAGTCAACTGGGTCAGCATCGATTTTCGTTTGTTGTGGCTGCCAATGCATGCGATTCGACCCAAATGGACAGCGCGCCAAAAGGCAATCGACAAAGGACTAAGGACATGATATCCTTTGCATATTAATGCCAGCAAAAGTCAACCTTTTTGCAGTTGCAGTTGCCAGAAAGGCATTGCCAAATGAAATGCCTGCACAATTTTAATGTCCCCTATAAAAGGGAAAGATGGGTATATTGGTTGTGTGCAGGGTAGGCCTGATCTGCTGCCTAGAATAGGTTTGTCTAATGAATTTATTTTTATTGCAAGCATATTTTGTTATAAATGGCATAGCTTGTAGCAGATTTCTATATTTATCGGCTATCGATAACTTTAGGAGGTGCTTTGATATAGTTATCGCAAGTTGTATCAGTCTAGCTGGGTCAGTGCGGGCTTTGCAGCTGCATTTGCTGTTAAGCTCTGCTAGGGCTGGCCTTATGCATGATAGTGTAGGGGCGTGGCAAAGCGATATTTATCGATATTTGATGATTCAAGCTTGCTTCTAGCTGCCTTTGCTCTATGAATAGGTATTATGCGGCTGGTTATGCGCGTTCAGTATGTTTTTAGCTGATTTTTTTTAGCTGCAGTCAAACACACACCTCTCTCTCTCTCTCTCTCTCTCTCTCTCTCTCTCTCACTCTCACACACCACACATAGCGCTGTAAACATGGCCAGAATTGGAATGGAAACGTGCCAAGTTGTTGCTTTTTTCCCACTCTCATTGTTGTTGCTTTAGTTGTTGTTGTTGCTTTTCTTTTGTTCCACATATATTTGAGCGTAATTTTGGAACAAGTGTCGCTTCTGCACCACAACCAAAGCCAAAGCATCAGCAGCCAAAGCATTTGCCTCTTTAAGCTGCCCCTCTGACTTTTGACCCCCCCTCTCTCTCTTCCTCTTCCTCTCTCTCTCTCTCTGTCTCTGGCAAATGTTTTTTTCCTGCAGAATTCAAATTTCTGGCTTCTAGCGCTGGCCATGCCACGCCCCACTTTATGGTATAAAATGAGCAAAATACGAATATAACTGTTGTGTAATCGTAAATTGCATTTTGCTGTTCTCATACCCTGTAATTGCTGGCGAAATGGGCATGCTGGGCGGGCAATGCAGTTGACTGAAGGACTATAAGACTTAGAAACTGAAAGGTAGTTGTGTCAATATCCTGTAATATGGGAATAGAGAGAGAGAGAGAGAGAGAGAGCGCGCGTATGCAGGGCAATTGGAAAGGGTATAAGATGAGAATTGGGCAAGAGTGTAGAAGAGAAATTGATAAGGGAAGTGCTAGGATTGACTAGTTAGTTGAATACCCTGTAATATATTGCTTTGAGAGTATCTGTATCTGGATCTTTCTGACATTGTTCGTCTAGAGTATATCATAGTCGGGCTACTTCTAGCTATAAGCTGACTGATTCCCTTTTTTGTTGGCTTTGTTTAAAGACAAAAACATTTTGTAATTGCTTATGGCATAACTGTTTAATATATATCCATATATATGCTATATATACCTCCATATTTGAAGTCTCACTTCTATAAGCTTCTACAGAGCACAACTAATATCAGCCGATTATCTAATTTATTATGCTCAAGCTCCACTTTTATCTGGTGCACCCATAATTATATAACATATTTAGTCTATATCTACGAATATTGCATTGATTTAATTGCCCAATTAAAAATTTACTATTTTTCTTCTTTTTCTCTTTTACAGGGTGTCATAATTCGAGAGGTAGACGACGGCGTGCGCTGCGAGCAATGCAAAACGGATTGCCCGGGCTTTGCGGCGCACGACTGGAGGTGAGTTGGCTAGAGAAATATATGTAGTACATAAAACTGAACTAAAGGGCAGGAGTTTAGGATCCACATATCAAAGCAATTGGCATCAAAAATACTATACTATATATGCTTCGTATATCAAAGAAATTGCCTTTAAAAATATTATAAATGTTTTATATAGCTTAAAATATTAAAAAAAAATTTTTTATATTTAAAATATATTTTTTTAAATTTATTTATATTTAAAATATAATTTTAAAATTTTTTAAAAATATTAAAAGTTTCAATTATCAACATATTTAAGCGCTACGTTAGTTAAATCATCTAGTCTCATTATTTTTGCCTGCACTGTAAAAGCTAAACGCAAGCTTTCAGTGCGTTTGCCTGCGCCAACAAGCGCTAGATGGCGCTGCACGCATCACTACGTTTTTCAATAGAAAAATACACAAAATTTCAGCGTATTTTCGCCGTCAACAGCCACGCCCCCAGCTGCAGTCAGCCCCCTATTTGGCCAAAAATATCAATTTAAAGGCTTAAATATCAATTTGAATATTAAATTCGAGTTTGAATAACAATTAAGCTGCGTTTAATTGATGTGCGTAAATAATGATGCAGTTGGGCGAGTGAATTCTAATTGGAATTGCGATTGGGAGAGGGGCGTGCGTGTTGCCAATTGGGAAATGCACTTAACGGTCAGCGCGACCGCAAATTCGCATCCAAATTGTGCTATTAATTTGTAAAATTAGTTTGTCCGTCTGACTTTTTGTCTAACTGTGGTTTTGCTTCGCAATTTCATTTCGAGCGCTGGCCGAAAGCCAATTGAAAGCGAGAGAGAGAGAGAGCGGGAGCGGGTGAGAGCGGGAGAGGGAGGGAGATAGAAACAGCAATCGCAACTTCTGCTTGATGTGCGGGGCGTATGAGCGTGTGTGTGTGTGTGTGAGAGAGAGTGCATGTGTGTGTGCTTTGCTATAATTCAGTTGTTGTTTGGTTTTATTGTGTTTTGTTTTTATAGCATTCTGTTTGACTTTAATGGCAAAAAACGCTGAGCGTAAATTATAATTGAAAAAAATATATACATATATATGTAAATATACAGCGCAGTCATAGAGATAGATATATAAACATATATATAATGACATAAATTATATTAAAAAAATTTTTTTTTTAAATTTATGTTTAGTAATTTGCCCATTTATGAAGTCAACAGCTCTATAAATATTGTTTGTAGTTCAAATCTCGTAAATAGTTGCAAATTCATTTCTTTTTTCACATTTTTTTCATGGGGCGTAACACGATAAAGCCGCGCGCTGCGTGTGATCATTTCAAAGCACTCAGCACTTGGCGCCAGCCATTGGTCGGCCTCTTCAGTTGCTGCAACGGTAATTAAAGTGCTTGCACAGACCTTGACTTGCTTTATTGGTTGTCTACTCTACACTCTGCGCGCTCGCTCTCTCGCGCTCTCTCTCTCTCTCGGCTTCGGTTCTAAATTGATGTCGATTGCGCTTCCATTGAAATGTTGTAATTGCGCTCAGCTGTTGAGGTTCAGCTGAAGTTCAGCGTTTGCAATTTTTTATTTGTTTTTTCGTTCAGGGCTTGAGCAACGAGCTGACATTGACGAACTGACAGACTGACTGACTGAGGCACAGTCGACTTCGTGCTTATACTTGGCCTATTAAGCTTTATATTTTATGCAGCCGACGCTGTCTAACGGCGCTTCGTATTTGCTGCTTCTGCCTACGTCTTCACGTTCGCCGCACGCTCAATTCCAGGCTTAGTTTTTCGCATTTCGCTTTTTTAGTTGTTCTGCAACACTTGTGCGTTGCCCACGCGATCAAGCGGCGAATTTCGTTAGCTAATGAGCAGCAGCTGCAAACTGAACGAAGAAGAGAGCGGGAGAGCGAGAGAGCGCGCGTGACTGACTGAGCGCCGCTTGCTGCATTTCACGCTCTTTCATTCATTCGGTTTTATTTGTTGAGCGCACAGCGCTGTCTGTGTGTGTGTGTGAGAGTTTTTGTGCGCTTGGCTTATCGGTATCTGTGACACGCATTAAATATGACCGCTATAGATAGCTGTCAACTGTTGTCTTTGTTTACACTTTAAAACGCGCCAGCTCAGTTGTCGTCGCGTTCTCTCTCAGCAACAATTGAACTTTCGTTGAAAATGCAGCTGAAGATGCAAAACTGCGCGTCGCGTGATGTCTTCGAGGTGCAGCCAGTGTTGGTCAAGAAGCAGCCAAAGTTTCCCTCACGCGAACGTCACATGGCAATCAGACGCAAAAAGTCTGCCCCACTGACGTTCAGCCTGACGCCATCTGGCGGCACTGATGACAAACCGTACAACGAGCGGTGAGTGCTGAGCGAGTGTTAGAGGGAGACAGACAGAGGGCATTTTAAAATATATTTTGAAAATGCAGAAAAAAAGCTAAAAATACAAATATTTATTTTGGGACAGTTTAAGGCACTTGAAAATTAAAAATCATACAAAATCAATCAAATTTAATATGCAATTTAAATTGTTTCCTGAGTATAATAAAATTATATTAGCAGATAACGATATTCATCGCATAAACTGAAGAAATGTCAAAAACTATATAAAAAATCCATAAAAATAGTAGAAAAGTTATAAAAAGGAATTTATATTCACAAATTAAGATATACCGATATTCATCGCATAGTTTATTGCATTCCTCGAAAACCCAAATAAAAATTTCATAAATATATATTTGGGACAGCTTATTGCTCGCCGCAGAATTGTAAAAAGAATTCTGAAGATCGTTTAGCGATAATTTGTGCATGTTTTCACGTTTCCAAACACTAATCGAGCCAATGGCTAATGGGGCAGCCTATAAACCGCCCCTGGGGCGCGATTTATGAATTATTGTTACGATAATTATGAGCGAAATGAGTTCTCGCTGGCAAATCGAAAAAGTATTTTAATTGATCATCAATCTTGTTCTATTTTTTCTATTTCTCGAGATAAATGAGTGAAGAGATGGAAAATATATATGTTTCTTTGATTTTTTTGGATTTCAAGTTCGCATGTTTCGCATCAATTCGCACTCAATCGGGTTTTATTTCATTAGCGAGAGGTTTCAAGGACTCGCTCAGTGTTGGTAAACGCCAGCAGCTGACGCATGTCAAATAAATCGCAGAGCTCGCAAGACATGACCCCCATTAAACTCAATTAGTTGGCTCGTCTCGTGGCCCGGCGTGAATTAGCAGCCGTAAAACCCAAACACATCGACCATTCGCCAAAGAAATGATATTTTACCCGGAATAAACATAAATATCTGAAGAAACAACAATTTTATGTCTGTTCATGTGATGTTTTTCCACAAATCAAGCCTGAAAAATATATAAAAATAAATATGAGTGTAGTAGGGCTATACGCCGTACATTATCTAATGTAATGGCCGTAATGGCAGGTAGGCAGGCAGGCGGCGGCCAAAATTGTATCTTACAGATACATTTGTTTTAATGTATCCACAAGTGCGTCTATCCATATAATTAAAAACAGCAAATGACAGCCGCATGTATCATAGGCAGACAGGTAAATAAACAGACCCAAATGAACCCACATTCAGAGGTTCACACACACACACACACACACACACACACACACACACACACACACACACACACACACACACACACACACACACACACGCACACACACGCGCTTTGCTTTTGTAGCGGTAAGATCTATTGATAGATAGCTTTTGTAATAAACACAGTTCGCTTTTGGCCAACATCTACCAAATATATACATATATGCCGATATATCTACATATATATGCCTCTATCTGTCTGTATCTGCGCAAACCTATCTATAGTTGGGTCAATTTATAGCGCAAGTCAAGTCCAAGGTTCCATCAAACTGAAAAGTTCCAGAAAATAAAAAGAATTTCGCCTTTATTTACATTTCTTCTGGAATTATAATAAAAAAACAAAAGCAAAGCCGAAAATATATTGCTAATTGGGCTATTTATAAGGCGTAATGTACCACAATTTATTTAACATCTGCATTACTTATTTTTGGCTTAAATTGACTTGGTTTTTCTGTGTGTTTTTGTTTTTATTTTAGAATTTATCTAGCAATTAGATACCCTGTAGACATTCTAGGAAAATTTTGTGTGTGGAGTGTTAATGAAATGATAATGATAATGATAATGATAATGATAATGATAATGATAATGATAATGATAATGATAATGATAATGATAATGATAATGATAATGATAATGATAATGATAATGATAATGATAATGATAATGATAATGATAATGATAATGATAATGATAATGATAATGATAATGATAATGATAATGATAATGATAATGATAATGATAATGATAATGATAATGATAATGATAATGATAATGATAATGATAATGATAATGATAATGATAATGATAATGATAATGATAATGATAATGATAATGATAATGATAATGATAATGATAATGATAATGATAATGATAATGATAATGATAATGATAATGATAATGATAATGATAATGATAATGATAATGATAATGATAATGATAATGATAATGATAATGATAATGATAATGATAATGATAATGATAATGATAATGATAATGATAATGATAATGATAATGATAATGATAATGATAATGATAATGATAATGATAATGATAATGATAATGATAATGATAATGATAATGATAATGATAATGATAATGATAATCCCTTGACTTGATAATGATAATGATAATGATAATCCCTTGACTCTTCCCATAAATCTGTATTATTTATCACTTAATTGCCTATTCTAGGTGTGAAGTATATAGTAAGACTTAATTCAGCTTAATGAAAACACTTGAAATTACAGTTTAAATCATTCCATATCCGCCTTTGGTCGCTATATATATATTACCCCTTGGCCTCATCACTTTGCGCTTAGCCACTAGCCACTATATCAAGCGATATCTGTGTGTGCTATGCAGTGCCAACTTTTTCCGGCATTTACCTGTCCGTCCGTCTGCCCTCGCTGCGTCAATTAATCAGACGTGTTGACGAAGTCACGTTTTGCATGCCGTAATCGAATATGAATACGTACATGCATAAGATTACCTGATACGGCTTATATATACATACATATATAGAAAGAGCGAGAGAGAGAGAGAGATACTTTTAATGGGGCTGCTTATCAAGTTGATGGATAGTTGGCCCTGTGGCTGCTGCCACTGCTTGTGGCACCTACTCGGCCCTCGGACTCAATAATGCATCTCTAATTAAACGAGAGGGGGAGGATGGGGGATGGGAGATGGGGCTTGGGGGTTGGTGTCATCAATCTCGAGTACACCTACGACTGCTGACATGCTTCATGTTGTACGAGCAGAGATACGTTCCCCCCTTTTTTCCAATTGGAAGCCAATTAATCATTTTTGTTTGCATTAAAACAAAATCTCATAAATTATGAGCAGAAAAAAGGCAATGAATCCGCTTGCCTCGCTCTTTGTGGATCTGGCCAGGGGAGTATCGGATCTCGTCTTTTTGCTAACGTCACAGCGAAAGTGTTGCTGGGCAAAAGGGGGCTAGGGGCTGTCAGATATATACTATATATCTATCTGTATACCTCGATATACATATATGTTCATGCGTGCGCTGTCCATCACAGTTGTTGAGAGACTCTTGAGGGTCTGTTGGCTTTCGGCCGCGCACGCCATGAATGAAAAACACTTGGCCAAAGACCAATCGCCCAATCGAACCACCAGCTGCCACGCCCTCGCCGCCCGCTTCGTTTGTCTATTTGCAGTGCAAATACACAAATCTAACAAAGTGCCGGGCCAACTGAGCTGACGAAGAACAAAAACAATGTGTTGAGCTAAACACAACACGCAGCATAGATACCCTGTAAAGAGTTGTGAATGGGGTAGTTTGGTTGCTAATCTTTACTCTGTATTCCGTATTCTTCATTCTCTTCTCCTCTTTCTTCTCTCCAATTTCCCCACTCTCTCTTCTCTTTTCTCTTTCTCTCTTCTTCCATATCTCTTCTCTCTCCTCTATTCATTTTCTCTCTTCTCTTTTTCTTGCCTTTCTCTTCTCTCCCAGCTCTCTTAACTATTCTCTATTATCTCTTTTTTATTCTCTTTTCTCTCTTCTCCATTCTCTCTTTCTCTTCTCTTTTCACTCCTCTTATTTCTTTTCTTTTCGTTTATCTTCTTCTCGTTCCATTCTTCTTTCATCTCTATTATCCATTCTCTCTTCTATCTTCTATCTCCTCTCTTTTCTTTCGTTTTGTCCTCTTTCCTTCTTTCTCTCTGTCCTCTATTCTCTATTCTCCCTTGTCTCTTCTCTATTCTCTATTCTCTCTTCTCTGTTCTCTATTCGTATTCCTTCTTCTTCCTTCTTTCTCTTCTCTTTTCTCTGCTCTCATTTCTATCTCACTCCTCTCTCCCTTCTATTCTCATCTCTTTTCTCTATTCTCTATTCTCCATTCTCTCTCTTCTATGTTACATCTTCTCTCTTTTCTATTTTCTTTCTCCTCTTTCCTCTCTTTATTGTACTCCCTTACCTATTCCCTTTTCTCCATTCCTTATTCCCTTTTTGTGTATCCACCTCTTCACATTTTACAGGGTATCCACTCAGTCGTTCAACTACTTTGTTGCACTTACACTCAGCTGGCCACTCGTGCCACATTCAATGGCATCATAATATTTTTACGGGCCATTTGCGTTGTCTTTATGGATTTTGTACAGCCGCTGACAATGTTTGGCCCGCACTTGGCTGGGGGCTGCTGTCCCCCCGCCCCTCCCCCTGCCAAGGCTAGTTAAATGAGAAGTAAAGCATTTCAATTGGTCTTTCAGATACTTAGTTGTCTTTGCTTTGTTTATAAATACGTGTAATTTGTTGCATGTGGCAATCAAGACGGAGGCACTTTGATGGATGTGGCAGTGCCACAGTCGGGCGACTGTGAGTTGACTCTGACCTTGGCCGCCTTTCTCCACATGCTGCATGCCGTCGACTACCCGCTGCCCGCTGCCTGCCACATCCCTGAGCTACATTTGTGTAATAAATGCAGCGCCCGCTGCCCATTAATTAGCCCCGCCCACTTGGAGCCCACCCCACTGCGCCGAAAAATTGCAGCTGCGGCTCCACTCGAACTTCGTTCGACTCCACTTTGGGGCAGCCAAGCGGACAACCTGTTGACTCATTAGCCAATTTTCACACGTGTGTGCAGCATGCGTTGCATTAATGAAGAAACGAAGCCTAAGAGTGATCGACTAGCAGATACCCTGTAACTGATTGTTGGCATGCAGAAAAGGGAACTAGTTTGTGTATCTACTTATAGTAATACTAAGAAAAATTGTTTATTGAAGTAATCGACTATTTGATACCCTGTATAAATTGCTGGCATGCAGAAAAGAAACATGTTTGGCATATGCTCTTGTAGTTGAGATGGATAAACCAGATATACTACATCAATTTTGTATTTTAGCTAAAAGGTACCCTGTACTCTCTACAATAATAATTCCTCGCAGTCTTCCACCTTTAAAAATACATATTTAATGAAATTCCTCAAAAATATCTGCAATATTAATCCTTATTAAAGATTTCTATAAAATTATAATGCCTTTTAAGCACTTTTCTAATTCTAATAAGGTATCTTAAAGTCGTAACTATACTATTTTAGATACTTCCCTGTCAAACAAAAAGCAAAAATATATTAAAGCCGCCAATTAAAATGACCACAAAATTCGAATCCTCCTTTTCACACATATCCAATTAGTGCAGGGTATTTTAAAGCCCTAACGCACTCGCATTGCTAATAAGCGGTTGCGGCTGCAGCGCTAACAGCAACAACAAATGCAATGCCGCTAGCCGGCATACGCAGCAGCAGCCAACCAGAAGAAGAAAAAGAACGGCAACAACAACAGCAAGAAGAAGACACAAGCAGGTGCCATGTCATTATCGCTCGCACTCTCGCTCTCTCTCTCTCTCTCTCTCTCTCTCGCCAAGCCGAGCGTGCTCTTTGGCCCCGTCTCCCACGATGCTCGTTTTGCTTTCTTTCTGCAGTGGAGAGCTTCGTTTATGCTACGCTTCGGCTGCGCCGACGACAACAACGACAGGCAGGCAGAACAGACCAGACCAGACGACGACGCCGACGCAGAGTTCAGTTGGGATTGAATTGTGTGACGGTGCGGTTGGTTGCCAGCGCTCGCAGCGCCCTTTTTTTCGTTCAAATCGCGCGCGTTTTCCGCGCGACTTTCGTGCTGCGTTCGTTGACTTGGCCAAAAAAGTGTAAAGCCCAAACAAAAAATTAATTAAATTAAAAGATAATGAAGTGTCTATGTGTATGTGTGTGTGTGTGTGTGGGATGTTTTCATGGCTGCTCAAGTTCAAGTGCTAACAGAAACTCGAAATCATATTTTCAGTTGTTTTCTTCCTCTTCTGCTTCTTCTTCTTCGACGACTTCTGGCCCAAACAACACGCCAATTGCCAGCCACAATCTTTGTTTACATTCATCCAATTGCGGTTTCTTCATATTTATAAACAAATCGAAAGACATCCAAAAATCATGTTTGACCAAAGAAATTCTTAGCAAAATTTTCGAATTTGTTGTTGTTTTCCCGAGTTTTTGTTGTTGTTGTTTATTTATTTATGCGGTGACAGGCCCCACAGATCAAAAGTAGCAACATTTTTTTGGCACCACAAAAACGATTCAAAAATTTGTCTTTGTTTGGAATTTTGCGTTTCACGTGAATTATTTGCAGTAAATCGGGAAAATATAGCGTAATTTAAATAACTGGAATTCCTGAAATAGAACTGTTAATGAGCTGAGGCTTAAAGGTGGTGCGAAAGACTGGAGAAAGATGTGGAGCAGACTCTTGGATGCAAGGCTGAATCTATATCTCTGATAAGACTTTGGGATTGTCTGGAACTTCTAAGAGATCATATTATTATTGCTGTTATCTCAGACACTTTATCTGTGATACTTTATCTTATATTATAAATGGAAAAGACTAGTTTTGGGCATGTTTTGGATAAGTTTGTTCCTGTTTTTAAGAGTTTTTTTTATAGTTTATAGATGAATGCTCCATTTTCCATACTTTCACGACTTTATCTTCATTTGAGTTTTTTAGAATCAGAAATCGATTTGAAAGCTTTTTGATAAGATTTGCTGCGTGTGACGCATAAGCTTGATACTTGTAGAGATTTGGCTTATACAGTAAATCAAGGCATTTATGACTTGCTTAAGAAACAGATACTCTCCATACTCTCCATTAAAGATACTTTTGGGAATGTGCATATAAAGCTGGTATGTGACATGAATAACGGCATAAAGCAGAGGAATTCCAGATATCAAGCGCGATCCATTAAGCAGAACGTGACAAGGGTGGGCTGAAGCTGCAGAAGGATCTTGGGGTCTGTATGCGAGGCAGATACAGTAAGGAACGCATACATAGGCGCCTACACGCGCACGCACACAGAGAGAGAGAGAGAGAGAGAGAGAGAGATAGAGACAGAGAGACGGCTAAATTTATCAAAGTGCATCATCCGGCTTTGTCATTTGTTGCGCCTGTTTTGTGGCCAGATTTCGCGGAACTGCAAAGAGAGAGAGAGAGAGTGGGATAGAGAGAGACGGAGAGTCTGACAAATGCTAAAGCTAAAGTAATGTGCATGCAAGGCCGTAATAATTCACAAAGCGCAATGCAATTTGACATTTATATACAAACACACACACACACACACACACATAGAGAGAGAGAGAGAAAGAACTAAAGTAACAGTTGCAAAAGAATATAATTCTTTGTATGTGTGTGCGTGTGTGTGTGTGTGTCTGCAAGTCATAAACTAGAAGCTGCTTTGCTGCGCTGTCATGACAACAGCCGCCGCTGCTTAACTTCCAAGCGGGTGGGCACTGCTCGCACGCTCTCCCACTCTCCTACGCTCTCCCACTCTCCAGCTCTGCCACTCTCCTTGTTCGCCCTTTGTCTACGCTTCTTAACGGCATATGTTAATTATCTACCTTATCGCTGGTTGGCTGCTCACTGATTCAATTAGCGGTTGCCATCTACACGCATCATTTATAAACTGACTTTTATTTAGTTCAGTTTATGTGGGACAGTAGCCGCAGTCAAGTGCATAGAATAGAGCAGGCATTGTTGTTGTTGTTGTTGGTGTAATCGCATTAAAAGTCATTTAATCGAAAGCGAAAAGCGTGCGAGAGTAGAGCAGCGAGCGCTGTTGCAATTTGTGTGTGTGTGTGTGTGTGGGTGAGAGAGAGAGTATGGTATGGTAGCTCGCGCGCTTGAGCTTTGAACTGCAACTACGCTCGCACGCACGCCGTCTGCCTGCTGCACACGCTCACTCTACACTCTCCACGCTTCACTCTCACTCTCCACTCTCACCATGCCATGCTCGTGCTCTTTGCTCGCTCGCACAGCTGAGCTCGAGCTCATAATTGAGATTTGTTGCACTCGCACCGTTGACTTTTATGCGCGCATTTTTTATTACTGTTTACTGTTTATTGTTTATGGCGCAACATGTTCAATTATAGTGGAAAATTGGATTTCGCTGGGCACTGGAGACTGAGTAAGCGAGAGGAACAGAGAGGGGTATATACGTCTGCAGTTGGCCCTTAAATGTCGCTTTGTCGCCAAAAACTTTTCCAATTGCGCGACGAGGCATACAGGCAGAGCTATATATATGTATATATCTGTACCTAAATGAAAGTGACTTTGGTGCTTATCAATTGTAATTGTTTGACTGCCCCGCGTCTACCTCAGCTGCTCCCTCTCTCCTTCCCCCTCCCCTGCCTCTCCTGCTGCTTTAACCAGCAAAACTGCCAAATGCTGCGGGCAACAACAAACGAACGTTTTGTCTATGTGTGAGTGTGTGTGTGTGTGTGTGCGCTAGCTTTTAATTACATTTATCTCGCAGCAAAACTTTGGCAGCGACTTCGACGCTTGCCTCTGCCGCTGCCTTTGCCTCTGCCGCTGCCGCTGCCTTTGCCGTGTTCGTTATGTTTTCATACGCTTTTATCCGCTTGTCAAAAATCATGTTTGCGGGCATAGACATGGTATATATATAAGCTATAGACAGCGCAATATTTTCTATTGTAAACTTGTCGAAAGTATAAAAGTAAATGCTTAAGACTTAAGATCAGAGCATTTAGCACCACTTAGCCAGAACTATTCCAGAAATAGTCTATCAGAACTAACCAACCAAACCAGTTCCACTATAAATAACCAATTATAACTATCTTTAACTGAGAATAGTATTGCTTTATTATAGAATTTAGCTAGAGAATTATTTTCTGAGTTAAGAAAACATGATCTATTGTAACTAAAGTTTTTCTAGAGTAAAAAAATATGTAAAGCATAGAAAACTTTATTGAGTTCATAAAAAGGTCATTTAAAAAATTAAAAAAAAATTATTTTTGGCAAAATTGTATATAATCTGCAAAGAAAATATCATAATATATGATATTTCAGCCATTTAGCAGCGATCTGGCAGCACTGGCAGCACAATGCATGTTAAGTTGGCTGCGCTTAAGCTTTTAGTGAACTTCAGCTCTCATTTCGCTATGTGGTATAGTAGTATATAGTATATATGGTATGTATAGTATATATGGTATAGCAGTATATGGTATATATGGTATTTAGTATATAGTATATATGGTATAAACTATATAGTATATATGGTATTTAGTATATAGTATAT
This sequence comes from Drosophila paranaensis, assembly GCA_035047545.1. Classification (NCBI taxonomy): domain Eukaryota; kingdom Metazoa; phylum Arthropoda; class Insecta; order Diptera; family Drosophilidae; genus Drosophila; species Drosophila paranaensis. The sequence goes on from JAWNPL010000145.1 coordinate 18,112,772, forward strand.
ACATACGGTTTATAGTAAATAGTATATATTATATAGTACATAGATCCATCCAATAGTCATCTCTTCAGCCATATTTACTTGTTTACAGGGTATCTTTTTATTATCTACCCTTCGATATCAACTCTCCATATATATACACGCACTTCATATTATGACCGATTCTCTCGCTATCGTTTATTAAATTCGTGTTGCTGTCGCAATTCAATTAAAGCGAAATCTGATTCGCTTTTTGCGCTCATTTGATATGGACGCACGACGACATCTGTTTAATCTGGGCGGAACACGTTTTAATGGCATAGTAATTGTTTGCGCTCTGCGCGATAAGGCTGCGCATCTGACAACTTTATGAATACGAAAGAAACTGAATATTTAGATATAGTGTACAGAGAGTCTGACAGAGTGACGACTGACTGGCAATGGGTGCAATGCTACAGTTATCTCTGTCTATATAGTGCGATAAGAGCTAGAGAAGTTTGGCCTTTTTTGCAAAATGTAACTAAATATATATATGTACTACACTATACTATATATATACCATATATATGTATGTAAATGTCAGCGCCTTTTAGCTATTTATAGCGGGTATTAGCTTGAGGCGGAGCGATTAAGCAGGGAATGCTATAAAAAGCATTGCGCTTGAGGTCACAAAATGCTTCAAATTTAATTTTGTAATTTATTTGTAAAGATACAAATATAAAGAAATTGAAATAGATAGTACAGATACAAAAGGAAATAGATAAAAATATAAAGAAATTACTTGATACTGTCAGATATCTGACTATTACTAGAGATTACATATGAGCTCAAGTATTATTATATATATCTATGTAATCGAACTTAACATGGGAAATCTCATAATTGCCCAATATTCTGAAGATATCTATAAAAACAATAATATTTTAGATAGCTTCAGAGCTCTACGAGGGCTGTTTGATCGATTAGCTAATAGAATATTATAAGAAGAATACAAATAGAAATTCTTTTATATGTATATATATTTTTATAAATATATGAATATTTTAAAAAATATATAAAAGTTTAATAGATTTATTTCTGGCAATGAATACTTTATTCTTTTTTTATAATATTTTTTTATAATTTTTTTTTTATAATATTTTTATTTTTAATATATATGTTTGGTTTGCAATCCACCCTCGCATAACTTTTTACAAGATAAGATTTTGTTTATCTCTCGAGTGCTGCGTACGGCTCATAAATGAGAATTTCGGTAAATATATCTGTATGACGAATACGTTCTGCAAACAGAGAATGCTTTGTTTACCGTTAGGGCCCACGACAGCTAAAGATATGTGTACGTAATATAGTATTATATCAATATTAATGATCAGTAAAATGACCATATCTCTATGACGGAGCGCTAGACGAACTGGACGTAGGGTTTCTCATATGTTAACCAAGATAAATTATAAACTATATATATATTTTTGAGATATTTACAATATATATATGCATATATTGGATATTTTGAATACATATGTATATATTTAAAATGTATATATATAATATATATATTTTATATATCTTTAATTGGCTTCAACTTAGCTCGTCTTTTATTTATTTTGCCCATGAGCTCCATCAAAATTTCTACTATAAATCAAGTTATCTCAGCTCAGCGCATAGATCTAGACCACTCTCTCTTAAGAATTTTTATTGCTTATCAGATAGTATATATGGTATTTGCTCTGATCTCTAATGATTCACTGCGGCAACATAGGTTGATCTCGTCGCGAACATGAGTCATGCAAAATAATTCCATTAAATTGTGCCAAGTTTGCATTAAGATACCAGATACCAGATAGGTCACCCTCTCTAGACCCTCTCCCCCCTGAGTTATATGCAAACCTGTTGCATTTTCCGCATTGAACAGTTGGCGCTTGGCGTTTAGCTTGTGTCTATAAAAGGTCAGCGCGCGCTTTAATGCATTTCCTCTTATTGGACTCGCGCGGGTTCTTATTGGACGTATCTCGCTGCTGGCTGCTTGCTCATCAGCTATTTTTCGAGTTTATAGCGTTACCTTTTCGTGGCCACGCCCCCTGATGACATCACGCAATCCAATCATATGTATGTCTGTGTGCTCGCATTTATTAATCTTATCAGAAAGTTGGGAGCTGCCGCTGCCTTTACCTTTACCTTTACCTTCGCCTTTGGGTTTATTTTTATTTCTCATTTCATTTTCGAATACCTTTTTGAGCGCTGGTCATTTGGCTCGACTCGTGTTTCGGGCGTGGGTCGTGGGTCGTCGTCGTCGTTGTTTTTCTTCTTTTATCATTTCGTGTATTGGTCTAATTGGCAGAGCAGAGCAGATATATGGAAGAGCACTAAATAGCGTAAACAGCAGAAGAAGAGGCCGTAAATGTGTGAGCAGTTGAAATTAACACCTTCATCAAAATGTCAATGAGCAAATAATCCAAACAGATGTGCCAAATGCAAACTGTTTAGTTGTTTACATATATATATCTATATATAAATACATCTCTCGCAGTCGAGGCGCCTCTCAGTGAAAAATAAATTTAATAAGCCATAAAAATATCATCGGAATCGTGAAACTAGCCAAGTTAAGGTTTGATGTGCGGCGCATCGTAAAGCGTTAGCTGTTATTTTGCTGCGTTGCATAAAATGGTTAAGATGCTCGACCTGGACCGTCACGCTGATTGCCCCCTGTGGGCGGCAATGGCCTCCTCCGACGTGCCCTGGACGGGCATGCACTACGCCTGCCTCAACGTGCTCAGCGTCTACTGCAAGGTGTTCGATAAGAAGGAAATTTACGATCTCATTGTGAGGTAAGCGTGTGCGGAGCGACTGTGTGCCGAAAGCTGCGGCTAGATGGCGCTGCGAAATGAGCTTGCGCCGAGTGCCGTGCGCTGTTAGCTGGGTAGCGGCAAAAGTTGGAACTACAATGGAAATTGTTTGAATTTAGCTAGGAAAGTGGGAAATTGAGGTTTATTGTTAAGAAAATTAAAATAAAAACATAAAAAATACTAAATAAAATAAAAATAAAAATAAATAAAAAAACAATAAAAGAAAAATAAAAAAAAAATAAAAAAAATAAATAAATAAAAAAAAAAATAAAAAAAAATAAAATAAAATAAAATAAAAATAAAATAAAAATAAAATAAAATAAAAATAAAATAAAAATAAAATAAAAATAAAATAAAAATAAAATAAAAATAAAATAAAAATAAAAATAAAATAAAAATAAAATAAAAATAAAATAAAAATAAAATAAAAATAAAATAAAAATAAAATAAAAATAAAATAAAAATAAAATAAAAATAAAATAAAAATAAAAATAAAATAAAAATAAATTAAAAATAAAATAAAAATAAAATGAAAATAAAATTAAAATAAAATAAAATAAAATAAAAATAAAATATAAATAAAATATAAATAAAATAAAAAAATAGAAAAAATTAAAATAAAAATAAAAATTAAGATAGAAGAAAAAGAAAAATAAAATAAAAATAAAACAAAATATAAATATAATAAAAAATAAAAAAATATACAAATATTTAGATATAAGTATAAACTCTTAGCTCTAACTCCAAATGTATACTAAGCTGTCCTATTCTCTATTTAACTCTTCTAATGCCTGCTCTAATCTCCCATCATCTGTTTTCTCTCATTCCTTTGCAGGAAAACCTGTCAATCGTGCAAATGTCCACGCGAGTCTCACGCCATTTACCAGCAACAGACGACGAGCGTGCACGAGCGCCTCGGCTTCAAGGTGGTTTCGCCCGCCGACTCCGGCGTGGAGCCGCGGGATCTGGGCTATACATGGGTGCCGGCCGGAGTGCGTGCCTCGTCGCGCGTCAATCGCTACTTCGAGCAGCTGCCGGACGAGAAGGTGCCGCGGCTGGGCAGCGAGGGGGCGCGACTGCGCGAGCAGCAGATCGCCTATCAGCTGCCCAAGCAGGATCTCTCGCTGGAGCACTGTCGACACCTGGAGGTGCAGCACGAGGCGTCCTTCGAGGACTTTGTGACGGCACGCAATGAGATTGCGCTGGATATAGGTGAGTCTAGAGAGAGAGAGAGGGAGAGTTGGGTGAAGTAAGCTAAAGCTCATGCATGTCCTTTAGCCTACATTAAGGATGCGCCCTACGATGAGCACTGTGCGCAGTGCGAGAACGAGATATCTGCTGGGGACTTGATTGTGGCCGCGCCCAAGTTCGTGGAGAGCGTCATGTGGCACCCCAAGTGCTTCACGTGCAGCACCTGCAACGAGCTGCTCGTCGACCTCACCTACTGCGTCCACGACGACAAGGTCTACTGCGAGCGCCATTACGCGGAAATGCTGAAACCCCGCTGCACGGGCTGTGATGAGGTGAGTCCACGCTACAATCTACAATCCATCACCAAATTGTCTCGAACCCACAACGTGGCCGCCAATGCTTAGCACACTTTCAGGCGGTTCCTCTAATTGTTTCACGGTTCTAATTGCCTCTCGCTCTCGCTCTGGGGTTGTGTTTTTTTTTTTTTTTTGCTTTTATGGCCTGTCGCACGCTCGGTCAGCTTTAATGGCTGAGGTGTGTCCTCCATAGTCCCTTATATTCCTTTCATTGAACTTCATATCTGGCCAGCCGCATCGAAAGGCCAGCCAATGCAGCTTTTGGCCCTTATCGAGGCCAGTTGACAGTTCCTGCCCGCCATTGTCCTCTGACATGCTGACAGCGCAGGCAGCAGCTTCAATTCGGAAGTGAGTCCCAGGCGTTAAGTAATCCTAGGATACTTGGAAGGAGAAAAGTATTTGAGGAAGTTTCGTTCAAAGTTTTTGTGACCTCTTGAAGTAAGTCTAAAGCCTAAACTCTGTTTTTATATATATAATAATAAAATATGCATTCACATAAAATAAAATACATAAAATAAATACAAAGTCACAACATAAAATAAATAAATATATATAAAAAAAATAATAAAGCAATATAAAAATTGAAAAAAATATATATAAACATAAAAAATATAAAATAAAAATATTTCAAAAAATTATATAATTAATAAAAAATATATTTAAAATGTATATAAATTTAAAGATAAAATATAATAAAAATATAAAAAAACAAATAAAACATATTTTTATACATAATTGAAGATACATATTTAAATAAATACAAAATCGAACTAAAGTAAAATTATAATATTATAAAAGGAAATAAAAAATTAAAATATAAATATATTTTTATATGAAAAATTTGACATTTGTTGAATTGTAAATGAACATGTATTTTTATATATTTAACTATTTTCATTTTATTTTTTATTAATTTTTTACTAATAAAAATAAAATAAAAATTATTAAATAAGCAAAATATACGTTCATTTATAATTTAACAATTACAAAATTTAAGATTAAAATATTTCAAAAATATATAAAAACCTGTTTAATAAACAAATTTAATAATATTGAGTATAAAATTTAATTAAAATTGCAAAATAAATAAAATATATTTTGATAACTAACTAAAAAAATTGCAAAATCAAAAAGTTTAAATAAAATATTTTTTTTTTATAAATAATTAAAAAATATATAAAAATAAAATAAATATATAATAAAATTTGAATAACAGAAACAACTAATAGTTTGCATATATTTGTAAAGTTAAATACAAGAAATTATATAAGTATATTTTTAAAAATTACAGTTTAGTCTCTCTGTTTTTCCTTTTACGAATTTGAGCACGTAAACTCTGATTGATCTATATTTGTCTTCTCTTATTCATTTCTTTGTGATTAATGGGCATTTGTCGCGCCTTAAAAAAGTCTGCGAAGCTCTTGACCTTCTGCTAACACTTCGTCGAGCTTAAGAGCTCGGCAGCTGCGCTCTCTCTCTCTCTCTCTCTCTCTCTCTCTGTGTGTGCTGCGCCAGCTGTGGGCTTCAATATGTGCTCAATATATCATTTGGCGATCTCATTCGTTTGCCATTGAAAATAACATAAATATATATATGGCATAAGGCTGCCACGCCCACCACAGCACACACTTTCCCTTTCAACAGAAGACAAACAAACGCCTCCCAGGCATTCCGAATGTATTTTTGGCACATTATTGCGATATTTATTAAAGAGAAAATAGAGAAAAAGAAGAAAGGAAAATAAAAATAGATGGATTTCTTATAGCTAAACATATTTGCCGATAAATCTAGTTGTTGTTGTTGGCCATTTGTGGCAGCAACAACTGCAACGACATTGGCCATGGCCAAAAGTATTAAAAACAAATGCGAAAATTCAGAGAAATGGAAAATGTGTAAGAAAAATAAAGAAAAATATATAGAAAATATGTGAATGTGTGTATGAGTGTGTGTGAATGTGTGAGTGAGTGTGAGTGTTTATTCATTGGCCTTTCGCTGAATAGATTTTGTTAAACGAAAAATCATTCGCAATTTACATGGCGCGCTGATTAGGAATCGCGCTGTTCGGCCAATAGAACGCAGACCAGCAGCCGTCGTTGCCAAAATACTTAACGAATGCCCCCCCTCCCCCTCCGGGCCACAATTTGTCTTGCCTGTTGTGATTCACTCAGTCGGCTGTCGGCCCTTTCGCTGCGCGGCATTAATCAGTTGCAAGACGATCGATTAGCTGGCAACAACTGGCGCCGAGTGCGACTGCAACTGCAACTGCTGCTGCTGCCCCGGAAAAAAAGTCGAAAAAGTGTTAAAGTGTAAACGATAAATATATATATATATATATATTGTATATATAAATATCAGATATATATCATATATTTATATCTATATATATATATATTCAAGAGGAATATTCAAGTGAATTTTCATCGATTTTTTCTGCGCCTCGCGAAAGTTTTTCTAATTGAATTACCTAATCGCTTTTGAGTGTTTCGATTGTCTGCCTGAGTGTTTGTGAGTGCGTGCTGAATACACTCACACACTCACTCTATCGGCGCATTACGCAAGCGAACGCGAATGGCTGCAGACGAGGCGCTCACCGGCATCGGGGAGCTGCTCTTCTCGCTGCTGATTGGCTACCTGGGCGCCTTGGAGTTTGCCTTTGTGGCGCGCCAGCTGTACCACTGGAGCTGCCAGCATCCGGACAGCCATAATGCTGCCGATGCCGAGGAGCTGCCGCGCCTGCGCGACCGACTGGACAGGGAGCTGGCAGAGGCCGCCGAGCGGGAGGCGGCGGCCGGCAGCAATGTGATGCAGGATGGGGTGCCCTATAGCAATGGGTTCCGGCTGGAGTCGGAGGCGGAGCGGCGCGCGGCGCTGGCTGCGGAGCTCGAGCGGCAGCGACGCATCGAGGAGGAGACGCGCAAGCAGCTGGCGGAGGCGGAGCAACGGCTGGCGGCGGATCGCCGGAGAGCCGAGGAGGAGCGCGTGGAGGCCGAGGCGAATGAGAGCGCACGAAGGCTGCTCGAGGCGGAAAAAGAACGCGAAGCAGCCGAAAGAAGGCGCGAAGAGCAAGAGCAAAGGGAACGCGCCGCGAATGAGGCCGCAAAGGAAACCCAAAGAAAATTGCTCGAAGCCGAACGAGCAAGGCAGGAAAATGAAAATGAAAATGAAAATGAGCGAAAATTGCTGGCAGCGGAAAATGAGAGAATAGCGCGAGAAGCCGAACGAGAGAGGCAGGAAAATGAAAGAAAATTGCAAGAAATCGAACGGGAGCGCGAGGAAAATGAAAGAAAATTGCTGCAGGCCGAAGCGGAGAGGGCGGAAAAGCAAAGAAAAGCGGAGGAAGAACAGCGCGAACAGGCGGAAAATGAGCGAAGACTGCAGCAGGCAGAGGCGCAGCGACGTCAGCTGCAGCAGCAGCAGCAGCAGGAGGAGGAGGAGGAGGCGGCGGCTGCGCTGCTCGACCTGGACGACGAGCAGGAGCAGCGGGATGCGGAGATTGTGGAGCGGCTGCTGGCGGCGGAGCGCGAGCGCAAGCTGAGCGCCACGGAGAGCGAGCTGGAGGAGGAGGCGCTGATCCTGGAGCAGTCCCGCCGCATGGCCGCCAGCAAGCTCCAAATGGAGAAGAAGCAGAGGTCGATCGAGGAGAACGCGCGGCTCTTCATGGAGGCGGAGGAGGAGATGGTGATGCTGCAGCAGCGCATGCTCCAGGCGGCCCAGCAGGAGGAGGAGGCCCAGTATGCGGGCATGGAGCCAGTGGTGGAGGCGCCGTGCGTCAAGAAGATCCTGCCACCCAGATTCGAGGAGCCGCCGAGCGAGGAGCCGCTGATTGTGCAGCGCGTGAAGACGCAGTTCGGCCAGAAGAGCCTCATGTTTCCGGGCGTCTCCGATGAGGGCTCCTCCGTGGAGCCCAACTCCAGCCAGCAGTCCTCGTTCAGCGAGGAGCGCCGCACGGAGGAGGAGCGCCAGGAGCCGGAGGGCGAGGACAACGTGCCCGACGTCCAGTACACCGAGGACTACCTGCGCTCCCTGGACGGCATCAAGAGTCGGCCGCTGATGCGTGAGGACGGCTCGGGTCGTCGGCGCGCCTTCAAGAAGCGCAGATCGAGCGGCAGCTCGAATTCATCGCGTGAGTCACGCGCCTCACGCGACGAGGAGCTGAAGATGTTCACATCCCTGGAGGAGGAGGAGCTGCGGCATGGCGAGAAGGCCGACTACAATCCCATCAAGTACACGGAGCCCAGTCTGCGCGTCAAGTCGCACCACAGACGCCACAAACGGAGTCCTGCCAAGGACTCGCGGCCGGCGTCCGATGCGAGTGGCTCGCTGGAAATGCTGGGCGAGGAGGGCACAAATCCGTGGGGCGAGCTGCAGCCGGAGCACTACAAGGACACGGAGTTTTGGAAGCGCGAGAAGGCCGTGTCCATAGACGAGGAGGAGCTCGACCTGGAGCGGCGCGCCTCCGGCGAGGAGGTCCTCGACGACGCACAGAACCTGCCCAAGGCCTCCTCCTTCGAGCACGCGACCGACGAGCAGAACGAGCTGGCGGCCAACTCCTTACGGCAACAGCGCTCCAAGGAGCAAGTGGTAAGTGGTGCGCAGAGGCCTCGACAATTGATTGTTATAATCGAACCACCTTTGACCAGGACCAGGACAAGGACAAGGACAAGGACGAGAGCGCGGAGTCCTCGAGAGCAACGGAGTCCAGCAGCAGCGACATCAAATCCAATGTAAGTGCTTTGGCCCACGCCTAAACCACGCACGCAACGCCCTCGCCCTCGCCCTCGCCCTCGCCCTCGCCCTCGCCCTCGCCCTCGCCCTCGCCCTCGCCCTCGCCCTCGCCCTAACTCCTGCTCCAGCAACTGCTTTCCACTGCTTGACACTGCTTTCCACTGCTTGACACTGCTTTCCTTTCATATCTTGCTTGCCGGCTTCCGCTTTCGCTTGTGCAGCTGCAAACCTCCGCCGGAACAGAGGAGCAGCCGCGTCGCGGCTCACCCGGGCTGCGTCGCAGTCCGCGCATCGACGAAATGGATCACTACGAGGAGCGCTGGCGCGAGTCGGAGGCGGCAGCCAGCCAAGCGCCCAGCCAGGCGACGCCAGTGATAACCGTACAGCAGCCGGATACGGGCCCGTGGCGGGATGAGTACGGCTTGCTCATGGAGGGCATCAGCGACTTCTACGACTTTCAGGCCTCCGTCAACCCATCCAGGTCCAGGAACAGCTCACGCAATCCCTCGCCGCAGCCCAAGAACGTGGCCCATCGCATGGACGTGGACGAGGCCCACACGCTGGAGGTCTACGATGACAGCGAGGCGGCTGAGCTGGCGGGCGAGCTGAGCTGCGAGTTAGTGCTGCAAATGCTGGAGGCCACTATGAGTGAGTCCCAAGGGGAGCAGCTGCAGCTGCAGCTGCAGAATGTCGCCGATGAGGAGACGCAGAGCGGGGCTCAGCCAGCGCTGCCCATGATCTTCGAAGCGCAGCCGCAAACGGTGGGTGAGCTGGAGCAGCAGCTGCAGCAAGGAGAAACCAATGGCCTCGAGGCGACTCCCTCAAGTGTGGACTCCAGTCTGCCCCAGCCCATCATAGAGATCAATGACCTGGCTGAGGCTGGAGCAGGCGACGCCGAGGCGGAGCCAGTGCCCACGCGCGAGGAGATGCGTTTGTTTGTGGAGCATCTGCGTGCGGAGCGCAATTCACGTGAACGTTCCCAGTCACGTTCCCGTTCCCGTTCCCGTTCACGCTCGCCGCTGCCCACAGCGGATAATATTGAAAGAAGTCTAGAAACGCGCCGCCTGAAGCGCATCAGGCAGAACGATGAGCTCCTCGAGCAGCTGCAGGAGGCAGCCACGCAGGCTGGGGGCGTGGCAGCGCCTTTAGCTATACCCGTCATCTCGCTCAGTCCGCCGCCCCTGCCCACCATCTCCATTGAGGTGGTGGAGGAGTCGAAGGACGAGGAGCCCGAGGATACGCCGGAGTCGATGGCCAAGCTCTTCGAGCAGCTGCGTCTGAACCGCGTTCGCTCGCACTCGCACTCGCGCTCCCGCTCCCGCTCGCCGCTGCCAACGGGCGCGGATCTGGAGCAGAGAAGGGAGCAGCTCATGGCTCAGAGTGATGCCCTCTTCGAGCGAGCCAAGACGCCAGAGCCGGAGTGCCAGAGTCCTCCCGGCGGCGACAGTCGGGACATGCGCTCTCTATCGCCCTCTCGCTCCCGCTCCCGCTCCCGCTCAGATTCCCCTCAGGATGGCACGGAGGAGCTGGAGTTCCAGCTGATGGTCAATCTGGAAGGCACCGATCAGCACGCCGAGCTGGAGCACGTGCTGGCCAGCATCAGCCTAGCCCAGCAGCGAGAGCTCGACCTGGAGGCACTGCAGCAGCTGACCAATGCCAGCGAGGAGGTCGAGCTGCCGGACTACCCCTACGACTACGAGCGGAGTATTTCGGATGCGGCGCGTGAGCTGAAGGAGGAGCTCCAAGTCAGTGGCTTCAAGCGCTCCACCTACGTGGGCGAGTCCCTGGACCTGGGCAGCGAGTACGCGCAGCAGCGGGAGGAGACGGCGCGCTTCCAGCGCTCCCGCACGCCATCGCCCTCGCTGGATCTGTCTGTGGCCCGGGAGCAGGCGGCGGCACACCGCGAGATGCAGGCGGCGATACTCAACTCCCTGATTACGGCCAGTGGCTCGGAGCGGGAGCAGGAGCTGGAGAAGCGACTGGGCGCCAAGCCCAAGGTGTCGCAGGAGCTCGGGGAGGCGCCACTCGGAGCAGGCCAGTTGGATGATCTGCGTCATCGCACGGCTGAGTTCCAGCGCTCGCGCAGCCAGAGTCGTTCGCCCGTGCGGGATGTGGAGGAGGAGGAGGCCGCCAGGCGGGAGCTGCAGGATCAGCTGCTGGATCAGCTGGCTGCGTCCAGCGTGAACTTTCAGAACTTTTCGCGCTATTTGAATGCGGACTTCCTGGACAGCGAGCGACGCGCCTCGGACTCGGCTATAATGCAGCTGGATCCGTTTGCAGAGCTCGAGCCGGAGGAGTATCATCACTTCCGGCGCTACTCGCTGGCCCAGGAGCAGCCCGTCGAGGAGTATCCCAGCGACGAGTGCGTCTACATCTCCCAGATCGAGGTGCACTCGCTCACGGGCAAGAGAACGTGGCTCAAGGAGGATTTCTACACGCACGACCTGGCCGGACTCGAGCTCAGCCTGGAGCAGGGCAGAAAACTACTGGAGGACGAAGGCGAGGCGGACAAGGTGCCGGAATATGCCACGGAGGAGGGCTCGTGGGCACGCGCCGTGCTCGCAGCCGAGGCGGAGGCGGAGGCGGCCGAGTTCGACGAGACGAGCGCAATTTACAATTACGACTTAGGCGGAGAGTTTCCGGGCAACGAGGATGCCTGCAGCAGCAACGACAGCGAGGACGAGCGGCAAACTGTCGTCGAAATGGACGACGACGACGACGACGACGATGAGTACGAATTCGAGCTGGACGAGGGCATCTCGGACAACAACGAGCGCACGCAGCCTACGGATGAGTCGCATCAGGATACGTCGGAGTGCGAGGAGGCGGAGCGGAATGCGGATCGCTATGCGAACCGGGAGGCCAACGACTGGGCGGAAGTGGACAACGTGGAGGACTTTGCGGACTTTAGCCTCGATGATGGCGCTGTGGGCGGCGCCTACTCCGATCCGGACTCGTTTATCGAGCAGATCTACAACGATGCCGTGAAGAACCGTAAGCAGAGTGGTATCCTGAGGGACTACGAGACAATGGTGCAGGAGCAGCTGCCAGCGGACAGCGAGTCGGACAAGGAGAAATCCGGCTCGGACAGCGAACGCTATGCGCTGTGGGCCAAGACCCGGGAGCTGACCAGATCGGAGGATGGCAATAGGCACAGGGACATAGACGTCTCCATTGGCCTGCTCGAGGGCGAGCGTCGGGATACGGAGATGCGCTATCTGGGCGATGCGCAGGTGGCCGCACGGCAGTCCACGCGCCTGCGCACGCGCTACGGCTACAGTCCGAAGCTGCAAGCAGGAATTGTGGAGGACGATATAGAAGTGGATCTGAACTACAAGCCCAAGAGGGAGTACAACTGGCGCAAGAACTTCAAGCTGGACGATAATGGGGCAGAGGCTGAGCAGGGTCAGCAGCCTGGAGAGGAGCAGCAGCAGCCAGAGGAGGCTCTAGATGAGCAGCAGCCAGAGCTGGAGGTGGAGCAGGAGCAGGAGCAGGAGCAGGAGCTATACGAGCTGCCACCTAGTGCTGAGCTGGATCTGCGTCGCTATAGTCTGGGCGGCGAGAGCATAACCCTGTTCAGTCGCAGTCCGGAGCGCGAGCTGCTCTCCGTGGTGCCTGAGGAAACGTTGCCGGAGCCGGAGCCGGAGCCGGAGGAAAATGAAGAGGAGAACATGAATCACACGGAGCTGCCCGTCAGCGAGGAATCCTTTGAGAAACCCAAGAAGAAGAAGAGCAAGAAGAAGACGCGCAAAGGCTCCAAGACCGAGGAGGAGCTGCGGGATGACAACGACTCGGACACAAATCAGCAAGCCAACAGAGACGATGGGGAGATCCTTACAGAAACGCCGCCCAAGCGCAAGGTGCGCTCGCGACGCAGCTCCAAGGAGACCAACGGCGGGCTCTTCTCGCCGCGCAGCAGCATTGGCTTCGTCCCCGAGGAGACTCTAGAGGGCATTGCGGAGCTCGAGACGACGCCGAAAAAGAAGACGAAGAAGCGCAGGAAGTCAGCCAAAGGATCCTTCGAGCAGGAATCCAGCGAACTCGCAGACCTCACCAATGGCCCAGATATAGATGCCGCCTTGGCCGAGGCGCTGGCCAAGATTGCGCCCGTCACAGTTTCGGCCTCCACGAATCTAACGCCCGCTTCGACGCAGCAGAATCTGCTGTCCAGCCTGAGTGCCGGGCACAGCCTCTGCCTGACGCCCGCTTCGTCCTTCGAGGAGCCGCCCAGCGCAGGCTCCGAGTTGGCTACTAACAATGCTCCAGCGCCCGCTCGCTCTGTTGTCGACACCTTTGATCTGCTCAAAGACGCCAATTTCTATCCGCTTTTCTAGGCAACGAATATCTGATACTCTCACGTTTGATTTCAATCTTTATCTGTTTCTTATAGACATGTTCATAAGCCCCGCATTCGCATCGCGCACGCAATCCACAAACAAATCAAAACTGTTATGCACCCAGTTCCAGTTCCAGTTCCAGTTCCGCTAGACTGAGGGATCTTTCACTGTATTATAGTAACGCACGACCAGACCCAGAATCGCACGAACGATCTATAAATCGAATTGAGAGCAGGATTATTGTTATTATTATTATTTATCGATTAATTGCTATCTATATCTGTTAGTTTATCGATTACTGCTGACAATAAATATGAATATATGAATATATGTATGTATATATATATATATATATGTACGATCGCATCGGTTCATTCAGAAACTGCATCTGACGCAATGCGCGCCCCGGCTCGACTCGTCTATAAATATTTCCCATCTATTTGCATCTGCGTCTTTTCTCGATTCTCGATTCTCATTTCTCGTTTCTCGATTCTCGCACTGCAGAAATGCCCTAGCATTGAGATCATTTCGTTATCCAAATGGTCGCAATGCATGCGCCAAGTGCACTGACATTCAGCCAGAGACAATTGGCCATATAATATATATATATATATAGTATATATATATCGTATATAGTCTATATAATATCGCGCATATGCTTGGCCCAATTGGCATTTGGCTCGTTTCAGTCACATGATGTCATCGATTCGAGCGAGCACAGCTCATTTGATGGCCTTATTCCGTTTCTCTTGTCAGCCAAGACACAAAATACTTAAAATGTCATGTTTGCAGGCGCTTTTTAAGTAGCCATAATACCGGCCATTATTACTACGGTACATGCCTATTCTTAAGTCTATCAACTGGCATGTATTGCTTCTATATTTATTATACTTAAGAACTTGATTTTTATAGTAAGCTGTGGTATTCGAGCTTCAGTTTTCTTAAGTCTGAATATATTTAAATTGATCATAAATCTACTTCACATGCATCTCTCATGCCTTAAGCATTGCCCACCAAAGCAAATGTTTTCATATCAAACTGATCTTGAAATATGCTCTGTAAAGATAGATTTTGTTCAATATTATATCTTCAGTTTTATATTTTATATTATTTATTTTTATATATATTTTTTACATATATTTTTAATATATTTTTGTATACCATTATATATTTGTAATATATTTTTGTTTGCATCTATCAAACGCACTTTACACCGCGCCTAAAAGCATGCAATAGAAAATGTCAAAAACATCCATAGATACAATATCTATAAAGAATAAAAAATATTATATCTTTTGTTGGCTTTCCAATAGGAAAACGCCTTTGCTTTGATGCCAAGTGCTTTGTTTTGTTTTGTTTGGTTTGGTTGACTATGCTGAGAGCTCTTCAGTTGAGCTTTGTCGCTGAAATAATGCTGTCAACTAGCTTATGTCATATCCTTAGTCAAATTAGGCGCTGCGAATTCGCGGTGACAATTCAAAAGAGATGTGCGCCAAGAAACGCGCTAAAATGCTTCTGACAACAAAACACAGAATCTATGTCACTCGGATGATTTGTTTACGCAGCTCACTTTGGGCTGTTTGGGGGGTCTCTGCTCCTCAAAACTGTTTGCCATTTGTTCTTTTGTTTTCGATTCGTTTTTTTTTAATTTTTTCTTTGTTGGCTTCTCGTACAGGGCCTTTTGCATTGCGTAATCTGGACGTACGTAGCTGTATATATATAGTATATATATATATATATATATCGGCGTACATATGGTTCTTGTTGCACTGAGAAAACACGCGCAATTCGTTTGCCAAAAAGTCTTATTCAATAGTTTGTCTTTGACATGAATTCATTTTTCCTGGCGTACTTAAAAATATTTTTCTCTATTCATTTAATATTTTTGTCAAGAATACCAACAGCAGCCGCTGCCAAAGGGGTAGATTAGTATCGCTCAAGCTCTTTGATTAGTTTCGAGAGATCTCAGCTATTCAGGGTATTCGTTCGTCTGCTAATTGTTTGTTTGGCTTAAACAAATTGAATTTGGTGTCGAAAACGAAACACCTTTGTTGCTAGACTTTTCCAATTTTTCATGAATATGCATATATATATATATATATATATATATATATATATATATATATATATATATATATATATATATATATATATATATGTACATATACGTAGTTGATTTTTATTGATGTGTATTTCGGTTCCAACCCGCTCGACCAAGCAAAATAATATAATTAATGATGTTTTGTGCCGCGTGCAATAGATGACCAAATGCCACTTTAATAGCTGATCTATATATAGATCGGCCATTTCAGATGGATAAGCCCGATCGGAATGCGTTTATAAACAAACTTCAACTTGAACTTTTGGCCCATGCCGATGCAGGGATTCGCAGTTCAAGTTTTCCCCATCATTTTCCGCTCTTCTGGCTGCTCATAAATCTTGCAGTTTTCATCAAAATAAATGAAAAGCTGGAAAATGTATGAATTTATGACCCAATTAACGCTTCGAGTGTTGAACGTGAAACACGCAAACTTTTATCAACGATTCGCGCATTGCATTTATTTATAGACAAGACGAATGAGAAGGAGAAGAAGAAGAAGAGAGAGAGCTGAAATATGAATTATAAAATAAAAATAAAAAAAAATAATAAAAAAAAAATAAAATAAAATCAAGCAAAGATTGCATTTCACTTTGCTCCATTGCTCTTGTCTGCCGCCGTTGCTGCATTAATAGCTGCAATTATTTATATATATATATTTTTATATTCATATATAAATATTTATACATATATATAGTCATATTCTGTGTCTACATGGACTCAATTATAAATTCTTGAATATATTTTCTCATTCCTTTTTGTCTATAATAAAACTAGCTTTTACTAGTTTGCCTAAATGCTAGAAAAACAAAATAAAAGTGGGTTTTAGTACGTGATTAGGGGCATATTTGCAGCTAGCATAAACATGATTAATCTATGATGTTTGGATGAGCGAAAAATCACTGAATTGCGGGTAGCAGTAGCTACTCTCTGCCAAGTCAAAAGCTGGATAGTTAAACACGGTGGCAAAGTGGCAAATATTATGGGGCAATTGCCATAATTTGAGCATTGTATGGCAAATTTTATAGGGCGTTTGCTATACAAAGCAGTGCTTAAGCTCTGGCAATTGTCTGTTAATATATCCTTGCAATTGTGCTTTAATATGCCTTGGCAGTTGCCCTATAACACTCTCGATTCTAGTTTGACTACCAATTGTGGTTTACTTACGCTCACTCTGCCTGCATGGCATCGACTTAAGTGAGTCTAAGCGGGAGAGAGAGAGAGAGTGAGAGAGAGAGAGAGACAGAGAGTGAGAGACAAGGGCAGAGTCATAGATAAATAACAGATATGCAGACTTATGGCACTCATTGTGAAACATGCCAAACGGTCTACAACTTATGAACTGTTGCCGAGATATGCATATGGTGTTATCGCATGAATCCTTTCATATGGAGCATGCCTCTCGGACATGTTATCCTCGGGGCCGTAGGCCGTCTCGTTGTTAAGCATTGTGCCAACGTTGTCCATCATGTTGATTGTTGATGCAGAGTAGATGCATATGGCATAAGTATAGGGCGTATCTATAGAGTATTAAATAATCTTGTCAAGCAAAAGTTCCTTTTATTTAGGTTTCAAGGAAACCCTGAAGTAGGGTTTTTCTGTTTAGTTCTTTATGAATTATATATCTATGCTCAACTTTGCTGCTTAATGCCAAGTTTTAATTAAATTTCTACGACATTTATTTGATTTAAGCAGCCAAGTTGACTATGTGGGCTTAGAGCCACGTTAATAGGCGATATTCTCTCTCTCTCTCTCTCTCTCTCTCTGTCTCTCTCTAATAATTGTGATGTTATTGTTGCTATTGTTGTTAGCCTTGTCTGACTTGTCTGCAAATTGGCTGCCTTTAAAATGTCATCGTTACACCGCAGCCAAAAAGAAAATTGAGCTAATAGAGATTTCGACTTGATGCTCAAAGCTATTCGCCTTGGACACTTGCCCTTTGCTTGTCAGCGAGACAACTGAATATTAAATATATATGTTTATATACATGCATATTCAAATAGTATATCGAGAGAGGACTTTCCAGTTGGAAATTCTGTTCTGCTGCAGCTGTTTGCAATTTCGCATTACAAAGTTCCAATGGCGCAGACAGAGCTGTGCCAAAATGCTGTAACAAGCAGAGATGGGAGGCAGAGGGTGTGTGTGTGTGTGTGTGTGTAAAAGTGATATTAATCATATAGTATACGGCCCACGCGATATTCGCTGATCAATTAAAAATTCTATATGGCTGGATGTTGCATGTGTGGTGGAGGCAAAAGCTGCTGCTGCTGCTGCAGACAGAGTCAGACAAATTCGAAGAATTTATGCTGTGGGAGAGTGAGAGAGGGAAAGCCAACGAGAGAGAGAGGGAGAGGGAGAGAAAGAGAGAGTGCGTGTAGGTGTGCGTGTCTGTGTGTGTGTGTGTGTGTGTGTGTGTGTGTGTGTGTGTGACTTGTGTGTCGTGTGCACAAGCGCCAACAACAAAGGAAAACTGAATTTTCCGCAACGAATCTCTCTATGGCAGCTGCTGCAGGTGTGTGCCCCTCCCCCCCCCCCCCCCCCCCCCACACACACACACACACGTAGAGGCAACATTTATTGATATATTTATAGATGCGTGTTTGATTTATAACAAACAAAATTGCAAACTTGACTTGATTCCATAAAGTTGCTAATGATCAAATATTGTCTAAGGCAACAAGCAAAAGAGAGCGACAGACCTCTCCCTCTCTCTCTCTCTCTCTCTCTCTCTCTCTGTCTAGCTTTGCTGTTCGCTGCCTCTCTGCCTCTCTCTCTGCTGCTTGCCTCTCTCTCGCTGACGCTCTGCGAGCAGCTGCCGCGCTCTGCGGCACTCCCCGAGATTTTATTTATACACTTGCCTCTGGGGGCGAAACTAGATACACGCGAGACTTTTCCTTCTTATTAGACTGTTTCGGTTTCTGTTTGAATTTGTGTTCGAAAAGATTTCGAATATTTCGTGCAAGAAACGCGTCAGTTGGCATCACGACTCGGCAAAGTTCAAAACGTTTCGCATCAAGTTTTAGTTTCTTTTCGATTCGTGTAGTAGGGAAAGTTCAGTCGGTCATTAGAGTGCAAATTGGTTTTAGGTTTTTGTTCTTTTGTTGGGGGCAACTTTGAGTTTAGATCTTTTTTTCGAGACTTTTTGAGTTTTTTTGAGTTTCGTGTGCGGCACAAAATGGCGGACGTGGAAATTATGCAAACGATGACGGAAGTCAAGAAAACGAAGAAGGTCAAGAAGACGTCAAAGCGTCGCGAATCCGAAGTGCAAATCAGCGAGGTGGATGCCACCAACGAGGAAAGGGGGTAGGTGGAACGTGTTACGTGTGGTTCAGTGCGGCAAGCAGATGCGGACTTGAGTCTAGGAGAAGGTCTACCAAATGTCCACCTGGATATTTGGTATATTTTCTAGTATTTTACTGGTATTTTGGATATACGTATATATATCTTTTATTGTCTTTGTTGTCTTTGTATATCGTTTGCCCGTTAATCATTCGATCGAAAATTCAATCATGTACATACATATATATCTATATATATATATATATCTACATATATATATAGATAAATCTGAAACGATCACAAACAAATACTATCCAAAGTACTCGCATAATAATCTCGAACGACACGTTTACTACCTTCTTTCCTCGGCAAAACTGTTTACTAAAAGGTACCCAACATAAAGCTGTCGTTGTCTATAAATGTCTATAAATGTCTACACACAAAAAGAAACCAACAAGCAAACAGCAACAACAACAACAACAACATACACTGAACAACAAACAAAACAAATAAACTGAAAAACAAGTGAATATACATATTGAGTATATGTATACTCGCTATACCCCTACCCAGTGAATACTATATATATACATATATCTCGCCTATGCGAACAACAACAACATTTTACACTGACCCACACGCAATTTGAATACATATTCCAATATGGACCCCATCCACTTACACTTGTCTATGTTTAACTTTGAGCGAGTTCTTTCTGCTTTGGCTACATCGTCGTTCGTCCTTTTTGCAGTTAATTTTCAGTGGCGAATACACAAAGGCCATGGACAAGGACTGGCACTCGGGCCACTTCTGCTGCTGGCAGTGCGACGAGAGCCTCACTGGACAGCGCTACGTCATCCGGGACGATCATCCGTACTGCATCAAGTGCTACGAGAATGTGTTCGCCAACACGTGCGAGGAGTGCAACAAGATAATTGGCATCGATTCGAAGGTGAGCTTAAGAACTAGATTAACTAATTGGTTGATGCTTAAATTGATCAGATGATAGACTGGAAAGTAGATCAAGCAGTAGATCAAATAGGAGCTTAGAGAATTGATTGAAAATTACATTAAATTGTAGACAGAATTGAAAAGAAAAATAATCAAGTTGTAGATCAAATAATATATTGAGTGCAAAATAGATGATATAATAGACTGAATAATAGATAAAAGATTTGCTTGGAAAGTAGATGAAAAAGTATATAAAAAATTAATACAAAAAATATAAAAAATATATAAATATGTATAAAGTATATAAATATATAAAAAATATGTAAAAAAATTGATAACAAAAATATTTAAAATAATTCTGTACAAAATACATTGAAAAACAGATTAAATTAGAAGGGACTAGATTGAAGATCGAAATAAATACAAATTTCTAAAAATTCCAATAAGTTTGCCAATGGATATTTTTTAAAATTAATGATTTCTCATATCTTGTGTCTTTTATATATTATATATTAGAAACAAAAATGGAAATATCATAGAAACAGATCTCAAGTGCTTGGCATGGTATTTTGACATTGTAGAAAAATACTGAATTGAGATAGACTTATGAATGAAATGAAACTCGAAGAGTATTACATCTATTTTAGATATATGTACCTGCCTTTTGGATATTTATATATTTACAAGCTTTAAATGAATATCCTCCGAGAAACTCTTATATAAACTATAGCTATGATTGCTAGTTATAGTATTGCTGATGCAAAATTTTGATGCAATATCTTCTTTATGCTTTCTACAAAGTTTACCAAACTCTATATGCCTTATAGTCTATATATAAACTATACATTGCTCATTCAGCCAAGATCATTTCCCATTTATCCACTTTCATAAACTGCCATTCAATTTAATGACGTCTCCTCCTTCTTGCCCTCTGCAGGACTTATCGTACAAAGACAAGCACTGGCACGAGGCCTGTTTCCTCTGCTTCAAATGCAATTTGAATCTGGTCGACAAGCAGTTCGGAGCAAAGGCCGATAAGATCTACTGCGGCAACTGCTACGATGCCCAGTTTGCGTCCCGTTGCGACGGCTGCGGCGAGGTGTTCCGTGCAGGTGAGTTCACAGCCTGCCACTGTGCCACCAAATGTGGCATACTTTGCGGCGGGCACTCTAAATGTCTATATCTAAAACTATATCTATATATAAGTGGCTGCAACCCGTTTTGGTGGGAGGCTCGGGAGAGAAATGACATTTTTGTGTGCCAAATTAATTACAGTCGCAGGGCAATTTGTTGCCAACGGGCGACACATTCCATAAATTGCCAATGTGCGCGGCCTGAGCTGAACGTAAATAACAGACGCGCATATTGCATACCCTGTAGGGGAGTTGCTGCGTCCGCGTGTGGGGTATAATGTGCTGGGAGTAGAAGTGGAAAGTAGAAGGCAGCTAACAGCTGAGTGGGTGGGCAAGTTGCTGGAGTCGGTTGGATGTGCTTGCACATTGTGGAAGCTCATTAAAGCTTTAAGTAAACAATTTGATTAATATTGATGGGGATATCAGAGCTTTTTGGAGCTTCTGTACCATTAATTGTATTGAATGAAGAAAAATGCTTAAGATGCTAAAAGTACAACAAATATGAGAATAGAGCTTAAAGCTTTCAGAAGCTTTGATTTATATTTAAAACTGAATACCAGAAGCTCAATTAAAACTGCATTAAAGCTCCCTTAAAGCTCATCTTATGTTATCTTCAATTTCATTATACTCTCTTTAAGATTATTCTCTATAAAGCTCTACATAACGACCTACGACAGCTTAGCTAGCTAACTAGAGATAATATGATAGCTAGTTTAAACTTCGTAGCTGTAAGTATTTCATGTCTGTCAATTTTAGATAAAAGTCTGTGATTGATTGATGTTAATATTTGCAGTATATATAGGGTATATTTGCAGTCGTGTTATCTGGAGCTAAATGCTCCGCTAATGAACCTGCTACAGTTGAGTGCGTGCAACGTGCGCTGCCTGCGGCCCCGTTGTCGTAAATGTCCGATATCTGTTTTCATTATACGTTGACTTAACTGCAATTTGTGTCCAAGTTTTTGTGCTCGAGATGCTCGAGACATAAGTCTCGAGTCAAGTCAAGTCGAGTCGAGTCGAGTCGAGTCGACTGCAAGTTCATTGCCAGCTGCCCACGCTCGACAGAGCTCGATACAATCCCAAAAGCAGCTGTGTGGTGCGGCGGCAGGCCCTGAACCCGAACTCGCGCAGGTGCATGACATTGTTTTCATCATTGTTGGGCAGGCAGGCGGAGGGAAGGAAGGCCAACAGAAAAGGTGTTAAATGTGACAAGCGCTCCAGTTGTTTGTGCCCCACTCAAAGCCAAAGCCAGAGTCAAAGCAAATACAAATTCAGTCAAGAAAAGGTCTTAACAGCGAGAAGCGACTGGAAACGTTTCTCATATCAATCATGTGCTAAGCGGCTACCAAAAATGGCATTTCACTTGAAAGTACACGCTGTTGACATTGCCAATTGCGAGAGTTGGCTGCCTGATAAACATCTACCGAGATCAATGTCAGCAAAGCGGCCCACACGCTCGACTGTCAATTGCAATGGCATTTAAATAATATCTCCCCTGCCTGTACACAAATATTTACATCTTTATTCATTTGCAATCGCTGCCTTCTGTTTGCCAAAGGTGCCTCGTTTGCTTTGCCTATTCAGGCATTAACTAATTGTCTAATCAAATATATATTTGATATGTGTTAATTCGCCAATTGCTCTTGTGGACAGAGACATAACATTTGCCCTTTGTATACACTGGAACTGAATGCAAAATGGGTATATTTGTTTGATGGCAGTGAAGTGGCGGAGGAGGAAGCGTGGCAGCTGTCATATAAATCATAAAGTTACTTTGACTTGAAAGGAAAATAGATGTCTGTCCATGAGTTCGACATGCCCCTCTGTATTCTTGTTCATAATGGAAAGTATAATAGCTATAGAGACGTAGATCTAACTCTAGTTAGTTCTAGTTCTAGCTCTAGATAGTTCATACTCTGGTCAGTTCTTCCTCTAGCGAATGATCGTTAGCTTCCCTTAGTCTCTTACTCTTCAGGGTATCTCTTAGTCGTGCACCCCCCGCCACCCTAGCTCTCTTAGTTGTTAATCGTCAACTCTAAGTCACAAATTGCTTAGATTGCAACGCCCACTCAACATATGCCATGGCATTAATCGAACAAGACTGATGATGTATGTAGTTATATATATACATATACATATATATCCGATATATATATACATATATATTTACGCATTTATAATCACCATTGGCCATGTCATCTATGTTAATTCGTGGCAAATTGTGTAGCATATGCTTAATGCCTCGTCTCTGACTCATCAGATATTTGCGTTTATATATTTTCATATAGAATTCTTATTTAAATTTTCATCTGTTTTTTTTTGGTAATGAAACTTGTTTCTTTTTATTATTTTATGTTTTTTTTCTTCTCGTATATTGTTGTTGTCTGCGCATGATTTGTGGCTTTTAAATAGCTTTTGGCTCAGCGTGCTGAGGAATTATTATCGAAGATCGTTGATAAGCGTGTGGAATTAAATTAATGTGTTTTATATAGCTCTATTGTTTTTTTAAATGAGAAAATAAACTATGGGGAGTACTTGACGCAGCTGACAGATATTTGCTGAATTAAGCTGAATGAGGAAGGGGCTGATTTTAGGAGGTACAAATGCTGTTTAGATATATATAAAGGAAAAGAAAACAAGCTTAAGTGAAATATAAGATTCAGATCTTTCAGTGTTAAGCAGAAGTACTATAAGTAGATGTATGCTACAGTCATCTGAATGACTGCGAAGTGCTCCTCTGTCTATGCTTAGTCTCCAAGGTGACCTGAGTTGTGGCTGAATATTATCCAATAAACTCTATACTGTAGAATCTCTTGCCTTGATTTACTAACCAGAGAGCTTATAAGAGTACATATAGCTACATAGTCACTCTCCAAACGCCCGCTCAGGGTATATAGCTAGCAAACTCCTCACATATGCTCTTATCCTATGTGAGAATTATAAACATGATGAAGAGTTGAGTAAACTTCATTGAGTGATATTTTGAGTCAATTACCTAGTAACTACATGTCTTCCCACTGCTCTCTCTCTCTTTCTCTCTCTCTCCCTCTCTATCTCTCAACCTATTTCTGTATAGAGAGCTGGGTTTCTCTACCTCTCTCTCTCTCTCTCTGCACTTGAGGCAATTGCAACTCTTCAGCTGCACTTGCCGTCATTCACCGTTTGGTTGCCTAATTGCTTAATTGATTGGCAGATAAAAGAGAACTGTGTGTGTGTGTGTGTGTGTGTGGAGTAGATCCCATTTAATTGCAGCTCAATTGATTTCATATGCTGGGTAGAGCTGAACAGAAACCCACGCACGCAGCTCCAGTATTTCCGTTCAACAACGAACAAAAACAAATAAATAAATAATAAATAAATAATAAACGTCAGCCGTATATGGAGAAAGGCCTTTAGGGCTCTGGCTGCCTGTCTCGCTATAAATGGGGCCGTGTTATGCACGCAATTTCCCACTTGGGCGGCATTTGAAAGTGGCAAAGAGAGAGAGAGAGAGAGAGAGAGAGAAAACAAAAGCCAGTTGACAATTTCCATATCGCATTACCGGGCTGGCTGGCTGCAGCTTCCCACATGCAGACATCGGCACTGGCTGGCTTCCTCGATCGTGTGGCTAACCTCGAACGGAGGGGCGTGGCCGCGCCGCGCTGTCAGAGGCACTTGGCGAGCATCTGCATAGCATTTAAGCTGGTCAGTCGAGACGAGTCGAGTCGAGTCGACTCAGTCAATCAGACTGTCAATCTGCTGCAACCAGTTTCCGCCTGTCAAAATTGTTCATAATTGAGCCTAAATGGCATATAGCAGGCGGCCTTCGGTCGATCGAACCGAGTGCAACTCGAACACAACTCGATGCGAACTCACCTCAACTCACCACAACTCACCACGGCTGGGCGTTTGTTTACGTTGTTTGGCTTTTTGTTTATGGCGCTCGTTCTCAGTCTCAAAACGGCTTTCAGAGCGCTTTGGCCAGTGCCGCGGACGTAACTGAGTGTGTTAACTGTATTCGAGTCGAGGCAACGTGTTGCATGTCCACCATCAATTGCCATAAACAACAGGCCGGCTATTAAGATAGTTTACAACGTGAATTACAGCACTAAGAACTGCATCAAAGCCAAGTATTTTTGCACATTTCCCACAATTTGTTTAAAGGAAATGCTCTTGTAAACATTTCCAGTGCAGCTGCCAGCCGAGAGTCGTAAACTTGCAACTGATATTGAACACGCTGCGTATGCGCAATATCTGCCCAACCCACACACAGGCTGCGTGCCTGCGACAGTAGAGCTGAGATTTGACAGGCCTTGCATAATATTGTAATCTCGCCAGCCAGGCCAATAAATCATCAATTTTCATATATGTATATATATATATACATGTTAAACGAGGCAGACTTGGCTCGGGAGTCCAATTGGATTCCGCTTAGAAATTGCATACCAAAACCGGAAACGAATTTGAGCTGCTTTTTGGGCTGCATTTAAAACTGTGCGGCGATAGCATCGACGTGTGCCACATTAAAAGAGCTAAATGGAAAACATGAAAAGCAGCAACACACACACACACACACACACACCAACACACACACACACCAACACACACAGTCAGCTATGCACGCAAAGAGTCAGGTCGCAGCCCACTTGAGCTGGCATTTCTTTTTAATTTATTGTTGGCACTGCAATTGAATGCCAATTGAAATGAAATCGAAATCGAAATCAAAATCGAAAAATCAAGAAATGAAATCGCATTGAAATTATGACGAAGCCCCAACTTCATTAATTGAGGAGCAAAGGCAGATCTAGGTAGCTGGCCCAATGAGAGACGCTCGCCTGCCAGAGCCCTTGATCAAGTGTTTACATCATTCAAGCAGATATATATGTATATATATATATATACACCATATACGTAAGAGGTGCTTAAGCAAATGAATTGAATGTCATTTGTCTGTTCGGCTTATCAGACAAGCCGCAAAGCAACCAGCAACAACAATAAGTTTCAATTTCGGTTTCAATTTGAATTTCTCTTTTTTTCTCTTTTTTCTTCGTGGCTGACAAAAACTAATAAATCTCCAGTTTTTCTCCCTCTCTCTCTTTCTCTCTGCTGCCCTGCAGCCGCTGACATTTGTGCAGGCGGGTCAAATGGCTAAACAAAGAGACATCTTTGACAGTCTTGAGCGAGATCAGATCGTGATATTGTCGTGTTTAACCAGCTTAAAGACGTCGCCAAAGGTCAGCGGGAAGTGTTTGCTTTATTGCATATGGCTTGGCGCAGGCTTAGCGCAAATTGAGCTACTTGACTTTCGGTTTGATTGGCTTTTATTTACTTTTGTATATTTGGATTGGGGCTGAGATTCATAGAGTTGCCAGACTTTGAATCGAAAAGCTGCTGTCAATGTAGCTAAAGCCCAGCTTAGGATATACAAATTCAAATTTATTAACTTATTAAAGATGTCCTCTATTTTCTGGTTAAATTTCCATATATATAGAGTTGCCAGACCTTTGACAGCCAGTCCGTGTAGTAGCCCTTCAGGCATGTCTCTTGCCTCTTCTTGAATCTCAATTCATGCGCCATTTAATGTATATTCATTTCAATACTCTGTGCCAGTGTTGCCAGACTGGCGCAGCCTAACCGCTTTAGCTTGATATTTTCATAAGTCAGCGATATAAATTAACAAAATAATTACTAATTAATAAATATAATTATAATTATATTCCTTTTCATTATATATGAACTATTTCAAGCTGTATTGGCCATTTTTATTCTTCTAGAGTTGCCAGACTTTGGCAAAAAAAAAACACTTCATTTTGTCAGTTTAAATATAGATTCTAATTAGTAAATAATATTTAGCCATAAATCACTTTAGCTGACTTTTATATCTCGGCAACTTCACCATTTCCACTGCAACAGAGTTGCCAGATTTGAGTTTAGGAATCGAAATTTCCCAGTTTATGTATAAACTTTAATTAGTAAATGCCTTTTGGCCATTAATTACTCTTACCCAAAGTCATTTTCAATAACTTCGCTCTCATAAAGCTATAAATTAGCCATAAATTCGTTAGCAGCGTTGCCAGATCAGCTGCATATGCCTAGACACTGCCAATAAATCATCAAACGCCCGTTAACTGCATAAAGAGCAAGCAAATTGTGCGCACAAATTGGAGTAAACGTAATTTGAATGCTCGACCGCCCGCAATGTCAGCTGCACAGCAAAAAAAGCAGAAAAAAAGCTGAAAAAAAGCTGAAAACAAATTCGAATTTTAGCTGAGCTGTGTGAAAAATGTTTTGCTTATAAATGCAGAACGCGTTTTCGTGCGACACTTTCCATTTCGGTTTGGCCACGTAATTCCCATGGCGCATTGTCTCAAGCCGGCAATCGATCAATCAGTCAAGCCGGAGCAGCGGCGTCTAGGCTATAGCTCAAGCATTTCAATGTCGCCTCCTCCGATCCGCACTTGACCTCTCTTGCTGTTGCTGTTGTTGTTGTGGGCGTTTTGTGCGGCAATTCGTGGGCGAAATCTTTGGCGAGTCGGCTTCAATTAGCTATAATTATTTATGTTTGCTGAGGAAACCCAACGACTGCGCGTTTGGCTGTGGTTTGGTAATCCAAGCTATGCCACCTAAATTCTTAGCCCGATCTTAATTACCTGACCATGTATATATATATATAGAGAGAGAGAGAGAGAGGGATCTATATATATTCTGACTGAATTTCCTGTGGGGCAAAAACAGCGAAAACTTTTTTCTTTTTGTCAATTTCCTGCCTCGATTTGCGCACGCGCTCAGCCAATTTGCGAGCAATTTATTTGTTTTTGTTTTTTACTTTTGTAAAAAGTTAATTATTTAATGATTTATGAAAGGCAGCGTCGCCGTCGCCGTCGTCAGTTGCCTGTTTTGTTATTTATAAACATTCTCTAAGCTTCTAATGAAACTTGTTGCTTAGCCAGCCAAATTTTGTGGATGTGATGTCATTGCCTTGAAGCTGGAGACTCGACGTCGCCAAATTTGCGCGCTTGGCACTCGATGCTCGACAGCAGATTTGTAGAGTATTTGGTTAGGGTATCTGTGGCTCAACTGGTTGGTGATTGGTGGTTCGGCTGACCCAGTTAGCAAGCAGTCGATGCCATCTCAGATGGCTCCGACTCTTTGACTCTGTGTTTAAGCCAAGTCGTGACTTATTAGGCCAGTTGCAAGTTGCTGACTCTGGTTGGCTCCGCACTTAAGTAATCCCCCCACTCACACTTGCGCTCAGTCGGTAGCTGTCAATCATGACTGACGTTGATGTACTGAGCTCGCGCATGAAGTCGCGTTTGCATCTGCAGACCAAGACCATTGGCGCCGATCGCATCAAGAAGGCCAAGGACAACAACGAGGACATCGCCGTCCTGAGCATGTTCCTGCCCAATGCCAGCGCCGTCGAGGAGAACCGCAGCTTCTACTGCTCCCTGGGCGACTACTGTCGCCTGGGCGATCCGCGTGCCACCAAAGCAGGTAACGATGCACCCGATTGGGCAGCGCCAGCTGCTCATAAATTAGCCACGTTCATTAAGTCCCCGCGATACATCATAATTTATCAATATTACTGCCCATTAAAGCGCCCCACTGCTAGCCAAATTGGTAAGAGTCAAAAGTTGAAAAAAAAGACACAAAATAGATTCAGACGCCCCCATGGATTAGGCTGAGGTGTCGTGGCCCAGCTCTCTATAACGTCATCGCATCTGCGATGAGTAATTGGCAGACCCAAAAACTACACTGAAAGAAACTAGCTGGCCCATAAATGATGTGATTAAACAGGCGTCGATCGCGTTTACTTTAATTATTCTAATTGGAAAAGTATTTCACTTGTCTCACAGTTTTCCCATAAATAATGATTGATGAGCTACTAATGATAATTAGCTATAATTAAGTTAGTTCGTTTGACTTGATTTTAGTTTGTATTTGTATGTTTTGTTGTTTTAGAGAGAATAGAATAATTTTCTATATATTTCTATAAATATATAAATATTTATGTATTTCCCAAATCAATTTTATGATTCACATCTAGTTTTAAACTACATTTTTCTCATCTAAAATCTTCATCTTGACTCACAGAACGTTTGCCCCAATTAACGGAGTATTTAAATGAACATTTCCAATTAGTTTTAAGCACTTCTGAGCAGAAATTAAATGTCCAATTAGAAAGTCGCTGTTGATTGATCACTGTAAACCAGATTCAAACTTAACAGAAATAAAAGCAACTTGGGTAATGTTAACGAAAATTGCCTTCAGGGGAAATTCTGTAAACGTAAGCTCAAAGGTAATTAACATAACCAAAATACACAGCGCTGTTAAGGCAATTAAGAATGTTAACTTAACAGAATTCGCCTCTTTCTACATGCTAACAGATAAGCTACTAAGTGAAATTTCAGTCAAAAGGAAATGATCGTTACCACACAAATTCTAAACGTAAGCCAGCTGACTTTTCCACATATGATGGCACCGAAACCATCATCAGGCACTTAACTTTGATATCATAAATTTGTCATGCAATTTAGCCAAGTTTTGTGCTGCTATAATTTGGCAACATATAGAGGCTTTCTCCTATATAGCCCGAAATTAAAGCAGAACAATAGAATTGCTGCCCTGACATTATTCAAGTCAATTAGGCTGCGCTGTCGGCAGTCAGTGAACCCAGATTTTGGTAAAAGTTTTCTTTTTTTATATTTGGCAACAAATTTCGAGCACGCAATAAATAAGCGAAACAGATTTTTATGCACACCATAAGAGCCGCAAGAAGCTATATAAAGTCAAGATATATATATAGTATGTGTATATGTATATAGTGAGTCTCATATTTCTCGAGTCTCGCAAAATTTGAATAATTTTTGCATTAATTGTTATGAAAATGCGAGCTTTAGGGGTGGGTGCTTGGGGGGTGGAGAGTGGGGAGTGGGGGTTGCTCTTCGACAGTTGCATGTCAGCGGCACATAACGGTAGTTCCCATTTATATATTTATTATTAGTATTTTTTTTTTTTAGTTATTATTGAAACTAAATGCCTGATTGGGTTTTCTGCTGATGGCTTCGGCCTGAATGTGTCTGGCCGGAATTTGGAATTTGGGTCTCGTTGACGATTTGTCGATTAGCCGCGAAAAGTTCAAGGTTGCCATGAATGAAAATTGATTTCTGTTTCTCTGTTCCGCAGGTACCAAGAAAATGGAATACAAAACCCGGCAGTGGCACGAGAACTGCTTCTGCTGCTGCGTCTGCAAGACGGCCATCGGCACGAAGTCGTTCATACCGCGCGAGCAGGAGATCTACTGCGCCGGCTGCTACGAGGAGAAGTTTGCCACGCGCTGCATCAAGTGCAACAAGGTGAGTCGGAGAGAGAGAGAGAGAGAGAGAGAGAGAGAGAGAGAGAGAGAGAGAGAGAGAGAGAGAGGGAGAGAGAGAGGGAGAGTTACTAATTGATCTTCTCTTTTGGCTTGACAGGTCATCACCTCGGGCGGCGTGACCTACAAGAACGAGCCCTGGCATCGCGAGTGCTTCACTTGCACCCACTGCAACATCACGTTGGCCGGGCAGCGCTTCACCAGCCGCGACGAGAAGCCCTACTGTGCCGAGTGCTTCGGCGAACTGTTCGCCAAGCGCTGCACCTCGTGTGTGAAGCCCATAACAGGTGAGTGCCAGCTGAACGACACTCAAATAGAGAATATATCTAACTCCCTCTCTCTCTCTCTCTCTCTCTCTCTCTCTTTAGGCATTGGCGGCACTCGCTTCATTTCGTTCGAGGATCGCCACTGGCATCACGATTGCTTTGTCTGTGCCAGCTGCAAGGCCAGTCTGGTGGGACGCGGC
This sequence comes from Drosophila paranaensis, assembly GCA_035047545.1. Taxonomy (NCBI): domain Eukaryota; kingdom Metazoa; phylum Arthropoda; class Insecta; order Diptera; family Drosophilidae; genus Drosophila; species Drosophila paranaensis. The sequence continues at coordinate 18,143,478 of JAWNPL010000145.1, forward strand.
TTCATCACCGACGGCCCCGACATCCTGTGCCCCGACTGTGCCAAGCAGAAGTTGATGTAAGGCTCGAACGCCCCCCGCCCCCGCCCCAACCACTCCAAGCAAATCAAATCAAAAAAACGGATCAAAAACTGGGGCCAAGTGCCAGCGATAATTAGCCATAAAGAGAGAAAATCGAGAAGAAAAAAATTGATCAAAAATCAGAATATGTATTAAACGATATATATATATATCAAAACACACATATATATATATATATATATATATATATGCAAACAAGATAATGCCTTACACTTACACATACATATATTAGATATCGAGAGTTAGCTAAAGCGAAAGAAAATCCTAAAACTTTGTATGTAGAATTTGAATTTTTAGCTATGAGAGAAATGTTTGAAACTATTTAGAGCAACGCTTGATATTCGATATTATTTTTGTGCTTTATTTGTCGAACTGTATAAAATTATGAAATGTATAATTATTTATTATTTGTAATTGCATTTGAGCGCGCGACAGACCCAAACGGAAGCAAACAATGGCAAAACTTGTAACTATTGTATGTAAATGTTTATTTATTTATTTTAAGTTCTTTTAACACACACACACACACACATAGAGAGAGACAGAGTTAGCTAGAGAGCGAGAGAAAGAGAAGGAAGAAGAGGGAGTGAGAGACGTAGAGAAATGCGTGCAAAAGTTTCCTAACAGCGGGTTTTTGTTTCTTACGTTAAATACTTACGTATCAAAATATCTTTTATCTATGTTATTAAAAAAAAAAAAACAAAACAAAATCAAAAACCATATTTAAACACACAATAGCAATTTCTATTATTTTATTTTGATTTTGATGTTTTTCTTGTATTTTAATGGAGCACAAAGCGCAAACTAAAAACATACCCCACACACACACATAATTATTTTACAAATGCCAACAAAATGTCAATGTCCTTAACTATTTAATGAAATTAAAGCTAAATAAATTAATAATAATACAAAAGTGTTTTTAATTGTTTTTTTTTTTTTTTTTTTTTAGAATTCAGTATATTTTCTTCGAAATGAAGTTAGATTTGCAAATTATATGTTTTTTCCAGTCATAAAATATTTAGGATTTTCAGCCACTTCATTTATTCAAATATGAAAAGTCGTTAAAAGCTGTCACGTTATACGTAACGTAATACAGCAGCGCACTGAAGAGCACTGCAAACGCATGCTGAGCAGCGCAGCGCAAAAGTGCGCAATGTTAAATGTTGCTGTTCGCTGTGAATGGCAAATAAGCAAAACAATAACAGATCGGCGATGAGCAACAAGAACATGCCGGATTTAGACATAACACTAGAATTCAGGTAACATAAAATAAAATAAATATTTAACAATACTAAAGAAAGCTGTGCTTATAGTGCTGGTGCAGAGCTGCTCTTTGGCAACATCAAAGAACGGAAAATCGCCCTGGATGGCACGCAAAAATGTGAGCACGCTTTAGAATTTGGCTCCGTTTTGTTGCTGTTGTTATTGAACGGTTTATTGCAGGGACCATTGCGAATTTGCTAAAGTGGATGCACGCAAACATTTTGACGGAACGGCCAGAGTTATTCATACAAGGAGACACAGTGTAAGACTGGGAGAGGTGCAACACGTAGTTCCCATAATGATTTCTTGCATTTCTGTTGCAGACGGCCTGGCATACTGGTGCTGATCAACGACACAGACTGGGAGCTGCTGGTAAGTGACGTTAAGCTGCCAATATGCATAAATTGTATTTATTTCACTTAATTAGGGTGAGCTGGAGTACGAGCTGCAGGCGAACGATAATGTGTTATTCATATCCACCCTGCACGGCGGTTAACAGTGAGAGCTGTTAAATAGCAGCGACTGCTATGTTAGCTAGCATAAGTAAAGAGTTTTGTATTTATAAAAAATAAAATTAAAATGTAAAAATAAACCGTATACAAATATCAGAATTACGTCCCTTTACCAAAGGCAAAGGCCCACACGATTGTTCGGGGTAGTAAAGCTTTCTTCATTTAAGGCTAGAAATCTGCTGTTCAGCTCGTATTTAAAGCAGTTGTGGCCAGAACTAGCAGTTGGGAATTACAAGTAGAGGGTGTAATTCTAATTGAGCGCATTCTTATAAGATTAATGGGCAGCTGCTGACAGTTTTACGACGATGCTTTTATTCAATTCTTTGCTTATGTGTATACATTATTCATTTATTAAAAGATATGCAATTATTTATGTATATTTTGTTTTCCTTTTACGATACTTTAAAGATAGGCACTTAATTTACATATATTAACTAACTGTACGTTATGAATTTCGATTTCGAAATATGTTTCTCTTTTTTATAGTTTTTCGTTTTTCCTTTTCGGCTGGCACTTTGTGGATGCCCCTCGCTTTGTGTGTGTGTGTGTGTGGGTCGAAGGCGTAGATTAAGGTTGATTAAGAGCTATGAAATATATTTCGACATTGACACATTGAATTCAATAATTTCAAATTTTCTCCATGAAGAAAAACAAAAAAAGAAAACAAAGAGGAAACTGCATCCAGGGCAAATCATAATAATACAATAGGATGAAAGATTGATGACAAAATTTAACGCAACTAAAAGCAAATAAATAATAAATAACAAAAATTATAATAAGTATGCATGCATATATATATATATATATAGATATATATATATATATATATGTATGTATATATGTATGTATATGTATGTATGTATGTATATAATGAAACCGTTTCGCTAAAGCTATGTATACTCTCTGCTGCTGCTCCTCTTCCTCTTCCTCTTCGCTTCCTCTCGCTTCGGGCATCATCAGGACTTCACTTGTTGCTCTCCGGCGGACTCGCTGACTCGGCTGCGTGGGCGTACGACTTGTAGCGACGCAGTATGACGGTCGAGGTGCTCGTGCTGGTGCTGGTGCTAGCGCTGGCCAGGCTGGTGGACCAGCTGCCCCTGTTGCCCGACAGCTGCTCGGCGGCCAGGTGGGCGTGCTCCTGATCCGGCGTTACGGACATGTCGGACAGTATGCCGCTCTCTAGAGTATAGGAAGAGTGTGGGTTATCATTGGAAAACTCTCTCTCTCTCTCTCTCTCTTTCTCTTTCCAGCAATAGACATAGAGCATGCAGCACAACTAGTTACGTGAGCGGGAGGTGTTTGAGGTGGGGTCTACACATATATATATATATACATATTTACAGTAATACTGGGAAGTGGTGTGTGTTGGTGTGTGTTTTATATACATGGGGGAGTTGGAAACATTAGACAAACATATAAACAACAACTAAGAGCTAGCTAGAAGAAGTAGCACAGTTCAAGCTCTATACCCATGGACAGCTGGCTGACGATGGTCGTCGAGCGCTTGTGGTTTCGCTTGTTGCTGCGGCCCGAGCCGCTGCTCGTTAGAGTGGGCGTGGCATGGCTCCGGGCAGCTGATGAGCTGTCCTGCTGCTCGCTGCTGCTGCTCAGCTTCAGCGCCTGCGTCTCATTGATCAGCTCCAAGGTGGCCGGACTGCTGCTGTTGTTGTTGTTGTTGCTGCTGCTGCTGCTCGCGTGCTTGCCGAAGCTCAGGTTGAGGCTGTGGCGGCCCGTCTCGTGCGAGGCGTGGCCGGAGGAGCAGCCGCCGCTGATGGAGCCGCTGCTCGTGGTGCTGGTGCCGCTGGAGAGCGAGCTCTCCGAGATTAGCGAGTTGGGCCGACGCATGCTGCCCTTGCCCGGCTCGGCGTGACGCAGCTTGGGCGCTGTAAAGGATACGGTTAAGGGCTGCAACTCCTGCTGGGCCAGTGACTTACTCTTGTTCAGTTGCGTCAGGGGTATGGAGCGGTCGCTGATCTGGTTGTTGCTGGGACGTATGTCCAGGCAGGGCTTGCTGCCGATGCCCATGGAGGACATCTCCGCCAGGCGAATGTCTGTAAGCAGATGCTTAGGATATCTAGTAAGCCGGTCAGGATTGCTCAGCTGACTCACCTCGATTTCGTTTCGCCTGCTTCCAGAGCAGCTTGGATATCTCCTCAGTCCAGGCATTCTTAATGTCCTCCGACATGCACTGCAGCATCCAGGTGTCGTCCGGCTTGCGCTTCCTGAACCAAATCTCAAACTTGGTGGTCGAGTCGCCCGTGTGCGCGGTCAGGCCGATGTCCGAGGTCTTGATGCTGTTCTTGTATATGTAAATGTCCAGGTTCTGCAAAGGAGAACAGAGTTTAGGATCTCCCCAGGACTATAGCCATAGAGCCTCTGGCCTACCTTGTGGTCGGGAAAACGTCGCGCCTTGCTGAACAGCACCAGCTCCTCGAAGAGGAACACCTGTCGCAGCGTCTTCTTGCCGCCGCGGCCCTGCCAGACGAGAAACTCGTTCTGGCGCAGCAGTCGCCCCTGCTCCTTCACGTTGACATCGCAGTCTCGGAGCGAGTCCATGGCCAGCAGATCGTTGCCGTGCCGCAGCTGGAACTTGACCATCTCCTCGGCCCGCTGCAGCTCCTCCACATCGGCGGCAATCTCCTGCAGGGCGGCGCCCTCCACGCCCTTGACCGCCTTGACCAGCTGCTGCAGCAGCAGCGCGTACTTGCCCATGCGCTGCACAGGCTTCAGCAAGTAGGAGGCCAGGTCCATCTTGTCCTGCAGCTGCAGCTGCTTCGGCTTGAAGAACGAGCTGCCGTACTCGCTCAGCAGCGTGTCGCTCTTGGGCTTGTTCTTGTTGTAGAGCGCATAGAGATAGAACTGGGACTCCATTTCGAGGAAGGCGGCGCCCACCTTGAGCGGATTGCGCTCGTAGCGCTCCAGTTCGCCCAGAAAGTGCGAGTTGTGGAACTCGAAGATCTTCTCAATGTTGCCAAAGATCACGTTCCGCTGGCCGCGCAGCGGCTGTGGAATATCCTCGCGCAGCAGCTCATCGATATAGTTCTCGATCACGTAGTAGAGAGAGCGGACATAGTCGCGTTCGGTACCAATCATTTCGCGCATGATCAATAGAAGCGTTCTGTGGAGGAGGTAGGTGGAGAGGCAGGTGAGAGAGGCAATGAGAGAAGAGAGAGAGGACCGCCTAGGACTGCCTAGGGTATATGGCAGTCGAGCAGGCACTTACTTTTGTATTTTTGGTTCCAAACAGCTGAGCTCCTCCAGCGTGGTTAGCTCCAGGTTGGACGCGTGGTACTGCAGGTGGGCATTCGCCTCCATGGGCGAGTGCATGTCCATGTAGCGCTTTGTCGGCCGGTCGAAGCACTCATCCTCGAGCAGCTCGTCGTGACTGCAAAGGAATTACAGCATTGGCTTTGATCGTGACTCCTCACCTCCTGCCCAGCACTCACCTCTTCTCGTTGAGGCTCTGGCAGCTGCAAATCCTCGCCAGCTTCGGGTTGCGTTCGCAGTTGTCGCAGACTCCAACGCCGGAGTCGGCGATCTTGGACTGTTGCTCCTCGCCGTCGGCATCGGCTAGGCACTCCCGATCCTGCTCCTCCTCGGGCTCATCCATGTCCTCCAGGTTGCGGCTCTCGCGCCAGCAGCTGCACTGGCTGCCGCCGGTGGCGCCCTCGAAGGAGCTGCCATTGCCGGAGCTGCAGCGATAGCTGCCACGCTTGGCCGCAGCCTGCGCTGGCGTGCTGCTCGCGGCTGGCAGTGTGGAGCTCCTGCGCAGAGCCGGCAGGTGCTTGTCCAGCAGCGCTGTGGCGTTCAGCTGCACCGCCAGGCGCTGCAGCTCCTCCAGGGCGCTCGTCTCGCGCTGGTGCTGCGTCAGCAGATGGAGCAGTCGAGCGCCGCCCTCGATGCGCTCGCGCGTCTTCTCCAGCTTCTCGGCGAACTGGTCCAGCGCCGTCTTCAGACTATGAGCGCTCTCGCCAAGCACCGCAATCTTATTGGCCGCCAAGTGCAGGTCGCGGCCCTTGGCCAAGTGTTTCTGCAGATCGGACAGATTAGACCCAGTTGGAGCAGGTGTTTGTCTGCGACTTACCCTGGCTATGAAATAGTATTTCTCAAAGTCGAGCTCTTGGGCCTTCAGCTGCGCCTCGCTCTCCAGCTGCAGCTGTGCGAATCTCTGCAAGGTTTCGGCACCGTCATTGCCCAGCCACGAGGTGACCTACAAAGCGACAGACAACAAAATGAGTTCGAGTTGAGTGTGGCTGGAATGGAGCCTGAAGGTTTCGAGACGCGCCCACGCCCCTATGTCAAGGTTCCTCTCTCTCTCTCTCTCTCTCGCTCGTCAAAAGTGAAACTCATCGGCGATCTAATTAGGCTCCACTTTACAAATTAAAAACCAATCGAGCACAAATCAAATCAACTGATTCCTCGCTCCCAAAGGTATTGAAAGCAACAACAACGGCAACAACATTGACAACGACCACGAGCCAATCAACGATCTCACATTGATAATTTTGTGGCTCTAACCAATTTTTAATCACCTGCTGCGTCCAATTGAATTGATACAATCGACGACGCCGATGATGATGATGATGATGCGACGGGGCGGCAGAGGAGCGGACTAAGACCCAACCTTAACTAACTAACCAGCTTCCAGCTTCCAGCTTTCAGCTTCCAGCTTCCAGCTATTCAGCTAGTCAGCAAAATCAGCTCAGCTGGCGACGCGTGTGCCGCGCCGCATTCACTTTCCGTTTTTGGTTTTTGTCTTTGTCGATCTTTGGCTTCGAGATAAGGCCCCTCAGCAGCGGCTCTTTTGGGGCATGTCCATGTCCTGCCCAATGAATGAAACTGTCTGCCCGCGTCTATGGGGGCAGTGTCAGAGTCAGTTTTGCGCTCAGCTTTAGCTTCAGCTGCTGCTCCAGTTTCAATCAGGCTTGGACTCTTCATGCTCTCATCAGATATGGCAGGCATGACCAAACAGACAAGCGTCCATATGTATATGTATGTACGATCAAGAATACAGGGTGTTGCTCTGACAATAGCAGCAGCTCAGCAATGATAGCGCAGCTGAGCTTGATAGCGAGTTCTGTTTAGCTGATGAAATGTAAAATGTAACTCGTTCTCTTCTTCGTGTCTAAAAGCTTTTGGCAATTGATTGAAAAGAGTTTTCTCTAAAGAATTGAAAGTGAGTTGAGTATTATTGATAAACATAAATTCGATTAGAGACACTTTTTGCCTTTCGAAATTCAAATTCTTTTTTTGTGCTGTGCAGCTGCAGCTATTGAGATCTTCTCTTTTTTCTTTGAGTGTAAAAGCTTCTAAGAACTGATCAGATTTTTTATCTGAGAAAATATGTCAAAATAATTTGTAAGAATTTTTGGAGACAAAAATTAAAGCGAGTCTTTTTGTTGAAAGTTTTGAATTAAGAAATTTCTCTTCAATTGGCAGCAATATTTTTTGAAAATAATTTTAAATAATCAATTTTCAATGGGAAATTTATGAGATACAAAATTGCAGAAATGTCTTTAGAATATATTATTAAAGATAAATTTTCAATGAGAAATTTTGTACATCTAAGATTATGCATACAAATAATTTGAAATATTATAAAAAGATAAAACTTTTATTAGATCTCTGATCATTTCTACACAATCAAAATTATTTTTTTAGATTGTTTTTCGCTCAGAGATTCATTTGAATTTTAAACTAAATATTTGTGTATAATTAATGAATTAACTACAAGTTTTTATTACACTTAGTTAACGTGGCAAACCTCTTTCACAATTCGCTGCAGAAAGATGCCCCACAACAGCTCGTTTGCAAACATCTCGAATATTTTTGAAAATTGAGTTTTCGAACACTTTTTTTTGCACAGATTTCAACACTGATTTTCGTAATTAGTTTTTGAGCAGTTTTTTTATAGTTTTGTTTTGCTGCACACCCTGTTGTGAGTGGTTGTTGCTGGTGTGTGCAGCCGGCTCAGTTGTTTGTATTGTTTACATGGGACGGTTTTATGGGCTGATGGCATTTGAGAGATTGCCACACACACACATACAGAGAGACAGAGCGTCAATATAGTAAATAAATTAATTGATTTTGATTTAGTAAATCGCTGCTTCAATGAAATTTTTAATGCCAGCGCCGATGCGATAAGACGCGCCTGCAGCAGCCACCGATCGAACCTTACGAATGACGCGCGAGTGAAATCAAATGCAGGCAGCAGCAGCAGCAGCAGCAGGCAGAAGGCAAAAGGCAGCATCACAAACAAAAACAAGAAAACTTTAACAAGTTTCAGTTGGTTGCACGTTAAGCTGGCTGATGAGGCCGATGAGGCTTATGGGGCTGATGATGACTCACATAGTTGGCTATTTGGGCTGCCAAGTGGCTGGCAGCTGTTTCACGCTCGCCGCCGGCTGAGGCGGCCGGGGCGGCGCTGCTGCTGGCGGTGCCGATCATAATGCGCACAGAGCTCCAAATGCGATAACAATTAAGCGCGACAACAGCAACAACAACATGCCACCAACAGCTCAGAATTGCGACTGGAATGGGCATAGGAACTGGAAGCGAAACAATGAACTGCAATTGGAAATGCAACTGGAACTGGAACTGGGAATTGAAACTGGAAAGCCAACGTCGGCATCGCTCAATGAAACTCAATCAAATCAAAACAATTAGTCTGTGCAAATATATAACAATCATGCGCTGGGCACTTGCGCTCGGCTGGCACTGGAAATGTCGCTGGAATTGGAAGCGCTGGCTGAGCTGCGCCTGTTGCTGCTGCTGCTGCTGCTGCCAACCAGCAACAGGCACTGCCATGTGCACAGGCACAGACCAGGCACAGTAAGCATCATTATCATGTTGCTGACTAGCGGTGCTGGCCCAGCTCAGCTCAGCTTGGCTACTTTTCAGCTGAAAAACTAGCCTTTTTTTTGGAGCAAAATGAGCTTAGTAGTGGCAAATGATATGGCATAAGAACTATATATGAATTTAAATGCTAATTTTTGTTTGTCTTAAGTATTTTGAAGTGAAGCTAACGCAATTTGAAACTGACAAGGAACTGAGTTTAACTACATAAAAATTCATATATATGCTATATGGGCAAGTCTTTGCTCAGCTTGACTATACGAATTGAATATAAAGTAGTTGCCTTAGACTATCTAATATAAACGTATCCGAAACACATTCTCTACCGCTGACGAGACTTCTATTCTTTATCAGCTATTGTATTTCACTCTAAATTTAACTGCTTTCTAGGCAAAAAAAAAAACTGTGGTCTGTATAATACAATTGACTCATTCCAAAGCCTAGCCCAACTTGAAGCAAGAGCTTATCAGAATACCATATACACATGATAAATATATTGTTAAATATTATCTTTCCTATATATATATATATGTATATATATATATAAGTTTATGGCTAGTAAATCGGATCATTTCTATATGACTTTTTATTATTTTATGCATATTGTTCTCATATTTTATAGGCTTCTTTATTGAACTAAAACTTAGCTATTTTCTAGCCACATTCTCTGGCTGTCAGCTCTGCTCGGTTTTGTTTGCTTGTTGATTATGCTGTCGTCGTTGAATGTTGCCCTGCTGCAATTTGCTTAGCTAAGTAAATATGTGAGCGCTGCAGGCACATCTCTCACAGCAGCAGCAGCAGCTGCAGGGCCTGCCGCAGTGGTGCAGTGATAAGCTTTCGATTGGAGACTCTATTACTCTATTATTCTATTTGCCAGCCGGTGGCAACTGTCGTCGGTCTGCAGCGGATGTTGTCTTTTGTCAGCTTTGCTGATAACTCGCCCAGTTGACTGCACTCTCTATCGGCAGACGGCGTATGATGCGGCACATCATAGAGGAGCTGTTGCTGCTGTTGCTGTGGATGTTGCTGTGGATGTTGCTGTGGATGTTGCCGTTGGGTGTTTGCTGACATAAAACGCAAATTTAACGTGACAGTTTAACAAGTTGATCGCATGCGCCATAAAACACATGCAACACCTACAACAACAGCAGCACCAATAGCCACATCTATGTTGCGCATGCGTGGCGGCAACTGTTGCTGCTGCTGCGACGGCGGCAACTGTTGCTGCTGCTGCTGCCGCCGCTGCTGTCGTGTAATTTACGCAAATGTCGCGTATTTATCTCGCAGCCATAAACATTTTTTAAGCCACAATATCGAATTTATTTTGACACTTTACAAAGTTGTCGCCATTGTCGTTGCTGTTGCTGTTGTTGTTGTTGCTCTTGTCGCAGCCGTTGCTGTTGCTATCTTAGAAAATTGCGACAGCTATTGGGATTTTCAGTCTGTGTCGGCTGCAGGGGTTCTGTTTCTATTTCTGGTCTTGGGTAATTTATTTGAAGTGCGTCTTAAATGATATGCGTTTGCCATTTGCCATCGGCCATCGGCCATTTCCCATTCCCCATTCCCCATTCGGCCTGTCTCATTTCCAACTCGAGCTTAACTAATTTGTGGCTCTTCATGCCAGCTGCTTATCGCTCTCTCTTTCTCCCTCTCTCTCTCTACTCTTAAGATGTTCTTATGTCGTGTAATTTGTACGCAAATTTATGGCAGTTACTCAGAAATTATAGCGCCGATAACTAGCTCCAGATCGCCAAAGTGAGTGTGCCATAAAGCACAAAGAGAGGGGGCCATAGATGTGTAGATAGCGTAGAATAGCTAAGTGACATGTGCGTCTGGCTGCTCCAAATGAGACATCAAACATGAATGTGGCCAGCGAATGGCAACACTTAAAGTGCACCGAAGCCTTAAATACAAAAAAGCTGTGGACCAAATCACAAAATAACACTTACAAATACCCTGTAGAAGCTGGGTGAATGGGAGAGGGAAGACTCAGACGGAATTGTTGGTGGAACTTTAGGCCACTTGTTGCAGTAAAGAGACAGAGTAGTATTAGGGCAAATGAAATCTTTTTATATATAATTAGATAGTACCTAATACCCTGTAAAAAGACTTCTTCAACTCAGTCAGAACTTGAATGAAGACTCGAATAAAATCTCTATAAATTTTAGCTATATCTTTCTTAGTTGTAAAAACTAATACGATTTTCATGGTACATAAATTATTTTTATTTTATTTTTTATACATTTACTATTCGCCTTTCAAGCTCCATTTAAGTGTGAACAAACAAATTTTTAAAATGTAACCAAAACTAATGAAAATCCTAAGCCAAAGCAAACTTTCATAACTGTTTTTGAAACTGAACCGATTTGGATTCTTAATGGATTTGCATTTTAGCTCAGCTTTTATGCTCCGGCTTGGGCCAGCCGAAGCCGAAGCAATGCGAATGTGCATTAAGTTTTAATACGCGACATAAATTAAAAGAATCGCAGCATTAGCCTGCGCCTAAAGCTAATGACTGGACTAAAACATAAAGGAGAAACACAAATATCTCAGCTAAAATGGACTCTTAACTATAAATTGTGAATCAAGGCGGCGACTTTAAGAGCATCGTTAAAAAAGAGCCAAATGGTGGCATGAAGTGAGCAATGCGAATTGGTGTATTAGCATTGGTGTATTGGTGTGTTGGTGTATTGGTGTGTGGGAGAACTATGTTTGCGAATATACATAGATATACATCGATTTTTGAAAGAGGTATTTCGAAATCGAGGCGAAAATGAAGTATGGCATGGGAATTGGTGTATTGGTGAGTTCGGATATTGGTGTATTGGTATACAGTATTGGTGAATCGATATCATCACGCATTGCTGCATTGGTGTATTGGGAGAGCTGAACTACATTTGCTCGCATGCTGTTATAATAAAGTAATTTAAGCTCAACTGTTTGACGCGCGAAAAGGCGATTAAAATTTTACTTATTTTTCACTTTCCAAACAGAGAGAGAGAGAGAGAGAGAGAGAGGGAGAGAGAGGGAGAGAGAGAGGGAGAGAGAGAGGGGGAAGCTGCACGCACAAAGTCATAAATTGTGAACACAAAAGGCCAAAGACGTTAATGTGTTGACAATATTGCATGCAGTCGACTTTTGTGTCGCAGCAAGTGCAACAACAACAACAACAACAACAACTTGCAACAGAGTGACAGTGAGCGCAGCTTATCGCTGGCATCAGAGGCGCAACAGCAGCAGACGTGACGACGCTTAAAAGCGGGAAAGAAAACTGAAAACTGAAAATGAAATGGAAATGGAAAATGATGACAGCCGTTGATGAAGTTGACGATTTCTAAAAATGCGTGTAAAATTAGTGTTAAGAAAAAAACAACAACAACAACAACAACAACAACGACAACAACAACAAATAACAACATGTCAAACGCAATGCGACGAATTAGATTTTGACATGTGCTGCGGGGCTTAACTTGATTCAATAAACGTATGAAGATGCCACGGCAGCCGGAGCAACAGCAACAGCAGCAGCAACAGCAACAGCAGCAACATTAGCCACAGCAGCAACTGTTGCTGCCGACATTCTAGACATTGCAGCGCCTTTGGCGTTGTCTGAACGAGCTCTAAGCGTATGATTAACGTTCACATTGATGACACAGAGCGACAGGCAGGAGTTGCCAGGCCTCGCCTCGCCTCGCCTCGCCTCGGGTCGCCTTGGCTGGCATTGTTGCATTTGCATGCATCAACCGGTTGCAGGCCCCGACGGGGTTATTATTAATACCACGCGAGTCCAAGAGGTCTTCACCTGCCTGCTTCTCCCCTCTCTCTCTCTCTCTCTCTCTCTCTCTCTCTCTCTCTCTCTCCTCATTTGCCCTGTCGACACTAAATAAGCCTTCATATTTCATGGCCATTTTCTTTCTTTTTTCAGTTGTGACCGAAATTCTATGCTCAGCCAAGTTCTCAGCAGTTGCTGCTGCTGCTGGTGGTTGCTGTTGCAGTTATGCAAGGCACATTCCTGGCCTGGCACACGAGCTAGCCGCGGGTTCGTGTGTCAAAGGCCATAAATAAGTTAAGGCGTTTGCCTGTTGCTTCCGCAACAACAACAACAACAACAACAACAACAACAGCAAAAACTTGTCGCTTGGTCAAACGGTCAAGACATCAACGGCAGCACTGTTGCCACTGGGACTGCTGCTGCTGCTGCCACTGCTGCTGCAATTCAAGGCGCGAAACAATTAAACATAGTTTTCATTGCACAAAAGCCGCCGACAGCGCGCAAATTAATTTAATGAAAAAAAAAAAAATATCTATATATATATATAAAGCTGGCACAGGCAGCACTCAAAGAAAGCGCCCCAAACAAATCCAATTTCACCGCCAGCGCTTGTGGATTTTTTATCGCTATCTGCAGGCAGCTATCGTCAGCTCTTTCACCACCAACAGCAGCAGCAGCAGCAGCAGCAGCAGCAACACCCAAGGCTACACACGCTTGGAGACTTGTAGCACACACCCAGAGTCAACAGTTTTGGCCATAACTGGAGCTAAAGTCAACGACTAATGCAGCCGATCAACAATTTAGATATAATATCGCATATCGCATCATAATGTTGTTGTCGTTGTCGACGTTGTCGTCGTTGCTGTTGCTGTTGCAGCAACAAAATGGCGATGGCGGCATCTTTTTTCGCACCTTGTTTGAATGCGCGCCTAATGGACGACAGCGACATTTGTTAGGTGACAGAGCTGCATTCAGAGTCGCCATTCGCCATTCGCATTTGGTTTTCGATTCAGTTTTGGCATTGGCCAAGCGAAGCTCGCGTTGACTTAGTTTAGTTGCGCCTGGCTACGCTAACTACACAAATACATTGATTTAATTAGCCAAAAAGAAACTCAAAACGAGTCTAACGAAGATTTAATACGCTAAGGGGCTGTAAGTTGGATGAGAAATACTAGATATATGAGAGTCAATGTCAGATATCAACTCTAGCAGTTGATGAATATAGTTATATTACTTGTATTAGATTTGTTATATAGGTTGCCAGCTGTGAGGGAGCTAGAGTATGCCCTGTTCAGCCACTCTACATTATAGTAGTTACTCTGAATTATAATACATAGTATTCTCATTTAGATCTAATAGCATACGTAATCTTCTCATTGTATATTTTAGCATACATAATCTTCTTATGCATAATACTATCATTATATATATGAGCAGACATAATCTCTATCTTTACATCATTATTGACATCATTAGCTAGTCGCTCTTAAAATACACTCTAAGACTCTTTATGACTTTTAGTGAATCTCTCTATCTACCGCACGTTAGAGTTCTTTCTTTCAACTATATGTAAAATTTGAATATATAATTTGATTCATCGAATGATTCACTTTGACTCGAGCTTGGCTCAGAGATCCATCAGAGTTGAGCTCAGAGTTCAAGCGCCTCTTTAGCAGCTCATTTGATTTATGAGCAGCCCGCTGATGGGCGCTTCAGATAGTTACAGCTTTCTAGAGAAATGTGTTCGACTTCCCACGGCAATTGCTGATCTGTGACAACAAATCAGAGACTTTGCGGCTTTTGGGTGTCAGCAACATTTGAATCTGGCGAGCGCGTGTTCGCGTATCTTTTAGTCAAAGTTGAGCGGCGATTGACGATTGCCGATATGACAGACATATTCCACGATGACAGAGAGCGATTGACAGAGAGAGAGAGAGAGGGAGAGAGGGAGAGAGAGGGAGAGCGGGAGACAGCCTTGTGTCAGACGCTTATCGCTGAACTACTTTTGAATGAAAAAACTAATGAAATGAGCTGCCAGCGCAGCCATCAATGAAGCAATCAATGGGGCAACTGCCAGACGGACGGACAGACGGACAGACGGACGGACAGACGGACAGACAGACAGATAGTTAGTTGGGGGGCTTATTGCAAAAAATGAAGTAAAGTAAAATAAATCGATTGAAATTTAATTTCTTTAACCTTGCTTTCACTTTTCTCATTAACTTTTCGTCGGCAATTAAAATTCAATTTTTGCCAAGTTAATTTCTGCGTTGATAAATTGAGCCAAAAGGCGGAGGAGCGTGTGAAAAATGTACGAAAAACAGCAAAAGCCAAGCTGCAACAACAACAATGAGCAAGGTGGAGATACGTTAACAAGGCGCTGGCAAATTTTTAAATGGCAATTTCCGCAAATTATTAAATGAAATGCGAAGATGATGAAGTTGAGGCTGAAACTGAAACTGAAGCTGAGACGGCGGCTGAGACAGAGGCTGAGACTGAGGACGTTTATCTATGGGAGATAATGCGTATCGTGTGTTGGCAATTTGACATACTTTTGTTGCCGTTTGTGGCATGCAACACACACACACACACACACACACGCATGCAACAATAATAATAATAATGCCAAAAAAAGAGAAGAAGCAGAGACTTAATAGTAGCTGCGAAAGTATGACGAATATGTAAACGTATGGCTGGAGCCAGTTGGAGCCTGGCTTGTGACTGCGCTAACTAATCCCCCAACAAATTATTGTGATTAATCAGCGAAATTGCATTAGCAACTGTTGCTGCTGCTGCTGCGAGTCGTTGGGCGTTGCAGCAACTGTCACTGGCGCTGATTAAGCGCCAAGCGCAGCCGCAGCCAACTCGAGATTAGCTGAGCAGAGATAAAGCCCCGAATGGGAAGAGCTGTTGTGGGTGCGTGCGTGCTCAATTATGCAGCACAACAGCAGAAGCAGCTGGAGATGGAGCTGGGTTAAAGGTAGACAATGATCATGATCATGATCATGAACATGGCCAGGCAAGCCAAGCCATGTCAAGTCGAGTGGAGTCATTCATCTGAGCCCTTGCAACTGCACTGCGCACATCCATTAACAAGTCAATTACAAAGAGAGAGAGAGAGAGAGAGAGAGAGAGAGTGCCAGGAAATGCAATTGGCATTGGGGACGACAGCGACGACAACGACGATTGCTGCCGCAGTCGCGGCTACTGCAACAGTTGCGCATCTTGGCAGGCTTATCTAACGGCTCCATTTGGCTGACCGACTCGCCTAAGCGGATGCGCGTAATAAATTAATAAAGCCAGCTCTTAGGCCAATGCATATTCAATTAACAATGTCGCCCGACTATCTGACAGTTGCATTTGGCATTTCGAGTGTGTGTTCAATGCTCAGCGCATTTCCTGTCCACAGCTCACCACTCGCTCTCTCTCTCCCCCCCGCCCCACTCTCTCTCTCTCTCTCTCTTTCATGCTCTCCACTGCTTGATTAAACTTTGTTATTATCGTCACATACATCAAAACTCAAAGCGTGGCACGTTTCGAGCATATCAATCGACAGACAAGAAACATTTTCTGCTTTTTTTTTTTGGGGTTTCTTAGAAACAAAAAACATATCAAACAAATTTAGTTAGAATTGATTTGAGGTTTTCTTTTTGGGTTTGTGACAAAACAGTTAGGCGAGAGAAAAGTTAAGTTAAGTAGAAAAAAAATAGAGATATTGAGTGTCCCAAAATTCACGCAAGATCTTAATTTTTGCGCCAATAAAAAAAATAAATAACAGCTGACAGTTCAGGATTATTAAAACACAAATGCACAGCATATACTATCTAAATCAATAAAAAATTTACGGATTTCAATTATAAACCTGTGTTTTCTATCAAAATTACTTCTTGCGTGACTTTTGGGACACCTACAATTTCTTGCGTTACTTTTGGGACACCCCACAGTTTTCGCTTGAACAAATCAAAATTCTCAAGCTTAAACTATGTACATATATCAATTCCTCACAAGATTTGTATCTATCATTCCTATCTGACATCTCATTCCCATTCCCATTCCCTTTCCCATTCCCATTCCCATTCCCATTCCCATTCCCATTCCCATTCCCATCCCCTTTCCATATACAATTTCAATTTCTTGCCAACTCACCTCATTGATCTCATCCTCCAGGGCGCGTTGTCGCGTCAGCTGGCGCAGTCGCTCGCGCCGCTGCTCCGTCAGCTGCTCCAGGCGCTGCGCGGCGCGATCCACCTCGCTGTAGAGCAGCGTCACCTTGCGCAGCTTGTGAGCTGCATCCAAGTGGTAAACAGTTGAAGCATCTGGAGCAGGAGCAGGAGCAGGAGCAGGAGCAGGAGCAGGAGCTGCTGCTGCTGCTGCTTGGGGCGCTGCATTGATGGCACTGGCGGCCGCTTGCAGGCGCTGGAGCTGGCTGGCGCCGTTCTTGCGGAGATTATGCAGCTGGGAGTCCATGAGGGCGCGGCTGAGGGCGCGATGCTGCCCGTAGAGCTGACGGCGAGTTGGCAGGCCGAGCAGATCGGCGGCGCGTATGTCGCTCAGAGCGCCAACCAGACGACCCCCGGCAGTGGAGCACTGGCGCTGGAACGCCTCCAGCTGGGCAAAGAACTCGCGCCACTTGCGCGCGTCGTGATGATGCTGGCCCCGGAGCGCTCCGCTCGGCAGCTGCGATGGCGCAACACTTGTCGTGACTTGGTCCACGCTAATGAATTTAACCAAATGCAACTGCAATTGTTGCTGCTGCTGCTGCGGCGGCTGCGGCTGGTCCTGCATGTGGTGGGAGGTCAAGAGGAAAAGAAACAAAATTTAAAGCCATCATTAGTTGGCCAGAATCCGTCCATGTAAAGCGCTTTAATTGGGCGTCTGTGGGGCGTTAACTTGGCCAGAGCCCGTTGGTTTCAGGCCCTCGCCTAATGATTTCATTTTGTGCTGCAATCGCAAAGGTCAAAGCCTGAAACTTACCTTTTGATCACAGCCATTGCTGCTGTGCTGCTGCTGCTGTTGCTGCTGCTGCTGCTGCTGGTTGCACAATTGCAGCAAATTCGCATCGAGGCAAACGGCCAAAATTTCACAATTGCCAATTTGCTTGCTTAACAATTTGAGGCTTTGGCAAATTAAGTCGATTACGCATAAATGTTGCGACTTCTCGATGGCAATTAAAATGGTAAATGTGCGCGAGGCGGGCAGCAACTGTTGCTGCTGCTGCTGTTGTTGCTGCTGTGTACTTTTATGGCCAATGCTGTAAATACATAAGTTAAAAGGCAATGAGTTTTTCTACTTCTTCTTCTGCTGCTGCTGCTGCTGCTGCTGGTGGTGAGAAGTGCATGGTCAGGCCTGGCAGGCGCTCATAAACAACGCATGGCTCTGGCTGTCGCGCTGTCTGTTTTGGTGTAAATTGCGGCTGTGGCAGGTTGCAGCAACTGCAGCTACAGAACCGACTGGCAACGCCCAAAACAAGTTCAGCATAATTGGCAATAAGCGGCCTCTGCCACTTGGCCAACTCAGCCCGGCACAGCCCACAACTAGATGCTGGCCACGCTGCCTCCCTTTGACTGTATCAAGCCAACAGCAGCAGCAGCAGCAACTGTTGCTGCTGTAAATATGACAAGTTGGTAGCCACTTTTAATCAGCGTAAATAAAAATTGAAAATTGCTGCTAATGGCAGCTGGCCTATTAATAAAAAGCCCAACAGGCACTTCTTAACACTTTAGCCAAAGTTTTATCCAGCTGCGCCTCTGTCTCTGCCTCTGCCTCTGTCTCTGTCTCTGTCTCTGCCTCTGCCTGGTGCGGCCTCTTGCCAATCTCTAACTGTAAATGCATGCCAGTTGCTGGCCTCTTAGCCAGTTCTGTGTTCTCACCACCAGTCCACCCCCGTTCTCAGTTGATATTTGCACGCAATGCGGCCAAAGCGGCCAAAGCTGCGGGTTGCAGCTCTCCACTCACAAGTCTCGCAAGCTTCATCATCAGCGCTGGCATGTCTCGGGTTTAATGATGCCGCACACAGCACACACAGGCCATCAAAAGCGTTTGGCATTTCAATTTTAAAGCAGCCTACACATGAACTAAGCCGCCTGCAAGCGCTGATTGTGGATGGCTGAACGAATTTCATATGCTCTGCATTGCAGCTGGTTATTAATAGCATAATCAATTAAGACTTAAGCTTGTTTTAACATAAATATCTAGCAAATTTAATTATTTGTGATTAAATTATCTCTAATTTACAATTGCATTTGCTCCACAAACGCTTTAAGCCTATTTTAACAGCTGTCTGTTAACCAAATGCTTGTGAGTAACAGTCTTATGTTATGCAAGCAACTTAACAGCGCTTGCATTAAGCTACGCTGTTAAGCAGTTGAGTTACGTTTGTGCATGCTGTTAACATTGCGCGTAATGGTTGGGCCATGTTATTAACAGCGCTGTCCCTCAGTGGCATATAAAATGCTTCTGTTAAGCTGCCAATGAGCAGCTCCTCATGTATTAAATTGAAATTAAATTTTATAGGTGTTCTAAGTAATTAAAATGCAAATATAAGTAAAGCTGCCTAAAGGTGCTGCATAAAATAAATATTTAAAATTGTATTAAACATTAAAATACAAATATTAGTTACGCCTATTAACTGTCTAGAAGCAATAAGTTCCGCCTAACAAAGCAAACGCTGTAAATATTTAAAAGGGCAATATGAGCTCTTTGCATAAACAGAAAATATTATGAGAGCTTATCTAAACAGACTGAAGCTGTAAAGCTGCCCTTGGGGCTAACAGAAAATGTAAACGCTAAGAGCTGTAACTAATTAACAGGGAGCCCGCTGTTAAGCGCACTCAATTATGCATAACATAAGAGAGGAATGTATAGATTAACAGCTTAACGAAGTAAGGGCTATGTTGTACGGCCAGAGGGCAGACGAATGTTATGCGGATTTCATTAGACTCCAGGTGGCGTGAGTGCAATAAATTTATGAGTGCAGTCCTAGGCCGGGTCGTTCGTGTGTAACCCGAGCTTTCTTTATGTTTATATTTGTATTATGCACAGGCATGCATATTAATACCTCAGCCACTCGTTGCAGGCGGCATTTAAAGATTCCCAGAAGCGCAGGCCCCATGAAAACAAATTTAATTGCAAGCTGTCACACACACAGAGAGACAGAGACAGAGATAGAGACAGAGACAGAGACAGAGACAGACAATTGTTGTGCGAGAAGGGTCAACTGGAGGAGCTCTTGTTGATGATGTAAGTTTTTGGATAAGCGACAAGTTGTCAAAGACAACAAGCTAAGTTTGCTGTTGACACTGCGCCCAGACCTCAGACTCTCCTGGTGAAAACTTGACTCGGCTCAAATATTTAATATTTGCGTGCAGCGCAGACTGGCATTTGGATTTGGACAGCCAGCTAATGAATACCTTACACATGTCGACAAACAAACAGCAAATAATGTCAATGGCTGCACTTGAGCGAGAGGGAGAGAGACAGAGAGAGAGAGAGAGAGAGAGAGAGGGGGGGGGGGGGGGAGTTGGTATACACAGTGTGACTGAGCTCTGTCCAAACTTCAAGTCTTTAGTGTCAGACGCACGTCTGATGACGAGTTGTGCCAGTTAACTATCGAGCGAGAGGGAGAGAGGGAGAGGAGGGTGTCTTCAAATTGCTTGAGCATAACAAAATCTGAGCAAATGTTTGTCAAAGTTTTCTACACGATTTGGCCGCATTTTAGCAATTGGCATTGAAGCAATTAACATGCAGCTGGAGCTCAAGTCGAAACGGGATTCTGCATCCGAATCAGAATCCGCAGAATAGCTGACTGGCTGCCGTCTCTCGTAAGTGGCCAACGAGTCCTCCTCCTCCTCCTCTCACTCTCACCCCTCTCTCTCCATCTCTCTTACGTATGTCGATTTAGATTTTGCAGATTGTTCTGTGATACTTCCAGGAATCGTGGTAGAGCAGCCAACACATACACACACACACACACACATTAAGCTAGCATTCAACGCTGGGCCACAAAAGTTCACATCATAAATTCAAAGTGTCACGAATCTGTCTGAAAGATCATTCATATGCCTGCAGCAGCAGCAGCAGCTTCCTCCCTCCCCCTCTCTCTCTACCTCTCACTCCAGCTGGCGGTTGTCTCCCTCTTGCGCTCGCTACAAAGGGAAGCCGCAACCGCAGAGTCCCTCTGGCAATGTGTCTGCAAATCTCGCTTGCCTGCCTGCCTGCCTGCCTTCCGCCTGTCAGCTAAAAACGAGAATTCTAAGCTACACTAGACAACAAAGTTGCCAGCTTAAGCCTAAGAATCTATTCCACTAAGTAGGTCACATCAAATTTACGAGCTTAGACTAGACTAGACGAACTGAAGATAGAATCACAATTTAGGCCAATCAATAAAAAAGTATCTTTGGTAAGTTGGAAAAGTATCTTTTGAATACATGTGTATCTAAATAAATTACTTTTCTATTTTTTTGTATCCTAATTGAATTTTTAAATTTATTTATTTAATTACTTTTGATATCTTGTTCAATAATATTTAATAATAATATATAATTATTTTATTATTATTTATTTATTTTTTTATATTTTTATCTTTTTTTTATTTGTTTTTTTTTATGTTATAATTAAATTTAACATATATGTTTATATATATTTATATATACATATTAGTATTATTATTTTATTTTATTTTATATTTTTATATTCATACATATTTTTTTTATTTTTATAGATTTTTTTTATATATTTATTTTATTCTTCATACTTAACTGTTTTTGAAGACTGGCTAATTGTTGCTATGATTCCATCATGTAATTATTATATCGATCTAAATTTAGACATCATACTTGAGTAATCCTAACAAGCAAATCCATCCGACATTCGTTCATAGACCCACTTCTCTCTGTTCTCTCCCATCTGCTTATCTAATTGAAGGCCCCATAAAACTGGAGTTAATAAAGAGCAGTTTGTTCTGCAGTGTTATTGACTTTTGGCTAAAGCTTTTGTTCTATTTCCATGGCAAAGTTCTCAGCATTCAATGCAAGTGCTGTTTGATGTTCTGCTGTTGTTCTTGTTGTTGTTGCTTTTGCTGTTGTTGCATGTTTCCTTTTAGCCAAAGTGGCAAATTGACTGGCATGCATATTCTTAAGCGGCAATGAGTTCGACTGCCTGATTGCCAGACAGCCAGACGACCGAGCCAGCGCAACAGAAAGAGACAGAGAGATGGAGAGAGAGAGAGAGGGAGAGAGAGGCAGTGCTGTGCTTTCCCCCTTTGCTCCGTTAGAACATCTTAAAGGCTTAAGTGCAGCGCCGTCGCGTTCTTCGTCTTCGGCTGTTCCCAGCGCACGCTGGTGGCTCTTGGCCAGGCTTTAACTGCACATTTGCATATCAGCTCGTAAATATGGATGGGCTGCTTGTGAGTCTATGAACTTAGCTCTTTCTACTATTTGTTCTTGTTGTTGTTGCGTTGCAACACAAATTGAAATGCCTGGACTGTGGGCCTGTGCTCATTCCCATGCGTTTTACATTTGACATTAAACTGCCCGATTCTGATTGAGGCAATGGCCCCAGCCAAAGCCCCTGCTCCTGCCGCCTGCCGCCTGCCGCCTGCCACCTACAACCCAGACTCACCTGCGCTCCGGTATGGTGCTGTAGTAAAGCAACAGCGTGGCCAGCTCGTAGCAATTGAGACCAGCGCCGGCCACCGCCTCCGCCTCCACATGGACAAGTGGGTCGCCGTCGAGGGTGCGTGTGCCTGCGAATAGATGCAAATCGAATTGAATTTCAATTGCTTTCAAACAGCGCCTTGGGTGGTCGCTCGCGCGCGCGTTAATGTGCGAAAAAGTGTGTGAATTAATTGAATTGAATGGCTGGCAAATCACTGTGAATTGGAATTCCAATTGGAGCGCCAATTGGAGCGCTTTTCACCCAGCCAGCGGCTAACTGCCTAACGGGGCGAACGTTGCGAATTTTCCAATTTATATTTATAAGTTTTTCGGCTCAAAGACTAGCGAAAGTCTAGAATTATATGCAGAGCAGCAAAATGGAAAGTCGGGATATATACACGTATATATATATATATATCTATATATATGTTTACCTGGCAAATAGACGCCGCTGTTCAACAGTTTCTCGGGCAATTCACTGATCGAGTTGGGCGGCAACAGTTCCGTCTCCGTCTCCTGCTCCCTCTCGATCTCCGGCTCTGCCAGCTGCGACGTCTCGCTGTTCAGCGCTAGAAATTGACAAGTTTTTATACATAAATATTACATTTATCTTTATATATATATATATATTGAGTTTATATATATATTTTCCTATATAGGTTAATTGTATTTTAAACGCTCGCTGAGAAAACCTTGAAAACCCGTTCAGGATCTGTTGCTGGCAGCAAACACTCTCAGCTCTTTGCATAATAATGCCATTTGATTAATTTGGCCGCACTTCACATTCCCGGCTTTCGGGTTGGGGGCGTGGCAGGGGCTAACCAGTTGGCCTCCCATAAATTGCGAGCTGGGCACTTTCGCGTGCGACAATTTTGCGGCTGTAACAAATGCGACACATTGCAGCGTCTGCACTGCATTCTGTGTGCCGTGCGATGTTTTATACCTGCGGCAGCGACACCACCTGTTCGCCGCATACAAATGCTGGCCAGGTGCTCGTGCTCGTGCTCGATGGTGGCATTGCATGCATAAGTATGTAACTCAATACCCTGGCTGCAATTGCCCCCGCACTTGTCAGCTGATTTATGCACGCTTGCAAATTGCACCCACACGCCCGAAATCCGACTGCCAGCCGATCGCATTCCAGCGCACAGTGGTGCCAGATAGCCATCTCTGTGTGTGGGGCGTAGCCCTACAGCAATCTTGCCAGTCGCTCAGCTGTCAATTGGCCTGATTGGCAAACTTCTTTTATGAGAGCCTACAGAATTGGAATTCGTAATAGAAATGGGCAGAGCTATCCGGGTTCGCCTCACAGCAGATACTCTAATGTCAATGTCGACGTAAATATCATAAATTGATAGCATATGTATGCGGATACTAGGCAGGCTTACGTATACTCTATTGGCATATCAATAGAGTGATTCCCTGGTACTATATTGTATTTTATATAGATCCTGGTTAGAGTCCCAGCTCTAGCATATACGCGTTGAAGCTCTAGTAGAAATATACAGCAATTGCATACAATGAGAGTTCGGTATAAGAATCTTAACGAAGTATAGTTCATATATCCACGAGCTATAGTTCATATATTTTATATATATGTACATAAAGTACATTTTAAATGTATTTTAAATATATTTTATATATTTTTTAACTATATTTTATTTTACTATATTATTTATTTTAAATATATTTTATATATATTTTATGTACATTTTGAATGTATTTTAAATATATTTTATATATATTTTAATTATATTTTATATACATTTTATATATATTTCATATACATTGTTTCTCAGCTTCAATTTTCACATAGTCTCGCACCACTGTGCGCACTGCACTGCTTTGGTTTCTCATTTAATTTTCATATTTTAGGCTTTGACAAATTAAAAGGCATTTGCACCGTTGTTGCTGCTGCTGTTGTTGTTGCTGTTGCTGTTGTCGTGGAGACAACGATATTTTGTGGTTAACCAACGCCTGGCGGATGCTGTGGGCCGCCGTTGTTAATGGCTAATGGCTTTTTGTTGGCTTTTGTGGCCGAGCCGTGGGCGTTGGCAACGCATTCTATAGTCCCAGCAATCGAAACGGCTTGCAAGTGGACAACATATTGAAAGCAAAAACTGCAGATATTAGATCTATCTATCGATTCATCGGTTTAGCTATTTATACATATATATCTAGAAATACATAAATTTCTTATCAAGTGTTGCTGTTCACAAGGCTCTTAGACGCCTCCTCAGCTTCCAGTGGGTTATGAGATTCGCCGTGAAGAGCAGAAAGGCAAACCAATAGCAGTTGGCGAAGACGAACCAGAACCAACCGTCCTCGGTGGCAAAGAGGCAGCCACGATTGTAGAGATTCTCGGGCTTCTCCACTTGATTTTTGTAGCAGGAGGCGGGCACGGTGTCCTTCAGGCTGGCATTGCCATAGTTGAAGGGACCATCGATGCCGCAGCAGCGGTAGACGATCTCGTAGTTCCACAGATTGTCGGTGTAAAAGCTCCGCACAACTACATAGACATCCGTATACTTGACGATGCTGTAGCTGCCAGCAAAGAGCAAAAAGACGCCCAACGAATACGAGAGAAAAATGGACTAAGGGAAAGGAAATACAGTTCTCTCTCTCTCTCTTTCTCTCTCTGTCTCTCCTCCACTTACCGCCAGCATTAGGTTGCCCATGCGACAGCAAACCCAGCACAAATCGAAGAGCAGCAGAACGACGCAAACACCCTCCACCCAGGACATGAGCACATAAAGCGTGCTAAACTTATAAATTGAACCAATCTTGACGGTCACATAAATGAACTGGAACAACGTCCCACTGTACAAATACTAGACTGAGAATGTCTCCATGCAGTCTCGATACTTTATAGAAATATATTTCTTTATCCACATTTACCATCAACACCCCATTGAGCATGAGACAGGCTCCAATCAGCTGTTGACGCGTGCATTCCCAGGCGGTCTTAACGCACATCTCTAGCTAAGTTTTAGTTTTTGCTCTTGACATAAGATGTAAAGGGTGTGTGAGATTTGTATAGAAACTATTTGTGAAGTAAGCGAAATTTAAGTAGAAGTAGAAGTAGAAGTAGAACAGATTCTTACATGCTTCAGCAGGCAGCTTTGATATGGTCAGCTCTAAGGAAAAGGAATTGAAGCTTGTGTTTATGCTCTGATGACTCATAAACTAGATATAAAGAGAATAAACTTAGCAATATTTTAAGCAAACATAGTCAACAGCTAACAACAGACAACTTGCAATGAAAGTGGGTAAGAAAACCCACTCTGAATAAATCACAATACAGAGTTTCACCTCTTACAAGAGACTCTAGTGCAAGATAATCAACCAAGTTAATCAAAGTCGTCAGTAATAGTTTGCATTTGAAACCAAAGCAGCGAGAGTTGGCCAAAAAATAGAAAAATATTTATAAAAATATATATACATAAATCCCAATTAATGAAATCAAACTCGAAACATACTTTCGCTAGAGTTCTTAACAGAGCTGCGCCATCAGCGTCGCTTTAATTGAATTAAATGTTTAGCAAAAGTTTATGCACAGAAAATATATCAAATTAGCGCTAAATTTGCGCGATATCCGAAATCGTGTTATTAGCGCAGAGCGACTTCAGTCTGCAGATCGCTCTGGCTCTGTCTCTGTCTCTGGCTGTGGCTGCGGGGCGTTTAATTGAATATTTTGTTTAGCTGTGGGCGTGGCACTGTGCATAGCACAAAGAAAACGGACAAAACAAATAGAAATAACGCCCAGCAATTGAGATAAGCGCAGCAGCAAGTGGAGCACTCGCTGCCGGCTGGCTGGCTTCGACTGCTCGGCCTGCTTGGCGTATGCGTAATGCAATATATTACGTATACGTCGGCGCTTGCATTAACTTACCGCGTGTCTGTCGCTTCTCTCCGGCATCGGTGGCCTCCTCGTCGCTGTCAATGTGCGGAAATGAGTTGCCCAAACAAAATAGCGGCAAGGCAGGCGACGTCGATGCAACAAGCTCCAAGTTGTTGTTGTTGTTGTTGTTGTTGTTGCTGTTGTTTAGATGGGTGTGCAGCTCCTCGCTGGCGCTCGAACTGGCGCTGCTGCGCTCGCTGGCATTGCTGTTGCCCGACGAGGTGGAGTTCATGCTGTCCTGTCGATTGGTCAGGCGCCGGAGCATGTACCGATTGTTGAACAGTTTGTTTTTGGTAATTAAATCGCTGCGCCTCAGCGCGCACTTTGGCGATCCAATGTTGTTGGTGTTGCTGCTGTTGCTGCTGTTGTTGTTGTTGGCCTCGTCGAGCTGATCCTCGTGCAGAGCCAGCGGCATCTGCAGCTCGTTTAGCGACACGCGCTCAATGCTGCGCTCCACGCTCACGAGCAGATTCTGCAACAGCTGCGGCAGCTCGATGGCTTCGTTAGCCTCGCCCTGGAACTGTCCCCTCTCCGGTGCGTGTCCTGCTGCTGCTGCTGCTGTCGCCATTGACATCTCTAGTCGCAGCACGCTCAGTGGCTGCTCTTGCGTATTTGTGTAATCGATATGAATGCAGTTGCTCTGCCCCCCACTCTGTGTGCTCCCCTCTTGCTCCTGCTGCTGCTGCTCGGACGAGCGCCAAACGACATAAAGCTGCGGTGTGGCCTCTGCGTCAGAATCTGCAATGAAAAAGGAAGTGCAAACATGAATAATGAAGGCAGATAACCCACTCGAGCGCGAATACGTAGAGTCATAAATTCACAAAGATTAATTGCAGTGCTCATTATCTGCTGGAATAAGTGAAAACGAACGAGAAACTATTTTTAGAGTAAGGCTTGAAAGTAAGAGTTGGGCTGCCTGTAGAGTAGGTGGAGTATGGATAGTCAATGGAGAACGAATGCCTGCTTTATATACAGAAGGAGCGATGATTCCCTTAAAATAAATGCCTTACGATTGCTACTGCCTCTTCATCGTAGTCTCCAGTCATCGTAGTCTCCAGTCTACTCTCTGTTTTCCCTTCTTCAACTTATTATTTATCTTTCCTTCTGCTTCTCTCCCTTCTACTCTCTACTCTCTACTCTCTACTCTCTACTCTCTACTCTCTACTCTCTACTCTCTACTCTCTACTCTCTACTCTCTACTCTCTACTCTCTACTCTCTACTCTCTACTCTCTACTCTCTACTCTCTACTCTCTACTCTCTACTCTCTACTCTCTACTCTCTACTCTCTACTCTCTACTCTCTACTCTCTACTCTCTACTCTCTACTCTCTACTCTCTACTCTCTACTCTCTACTCTCTACTCTCTACTCTCTACTCTCTACTCTCTACTCTCTACTCTCTACTCTCTACTCTCTACTCTCTACTCTCTACTCTCTACTCTCTACTCTCTACTCTCTACTCTCTACTCTCTACTCTCTACTCTCTACTCTCTACTCTCTACTCTCTACTCTCTACTCTCTACTCTCTACTCTTCCTCTTCATTATACCCTACTCTATCATCATCTCTCTATATCTCCTACATTCAGTACATCTCTTTATCCATTTATAATCACATTCTTTGCTTGACATCTCATATTCATGTTCCGATATAACTATATAGTAAAGTCGTCCCACTTACCCAATTTGACACACAGATAGAGCTCGGCGGGTTTGAGTGCGTGCGCGAACTCAGAGTCGCTCAGCTGGAGTACGAGGGCTCCATTGGATGTGGCCAGCGGCCAGCCGGCATGCCATAACCAGGACTGCAACGATAGCCAATGGAAAAAGAGATTGAAGATTGAGTAACGAAATCATTTGCAAATTTTTATTATTACGACGATTACATGTTGCGCGCCGCTGCACACTCAAATTATGTAGGCAACAACACCCGCAAGTGTTAAGCTGCAAAAAGGAAACCGAAGCCGAAACCGAAATCAAAACCGAACACAAAAATCGCTTAGGCTGTGCAAAGCGCATTAAAAGTGGCCCAGGCTGTCAGATATATATATACATAGTTGGGGTATTCCCCCCTCTCTCTCTCTCTGTATTTGACTGTGGGCCTATCAGATGGCGAGTGTGGCAGGCCGGGCCTGGGCCGCGTGGCGAGTCGCGATGCAAAATTATAGATAAATCATGCAAGTCAAACTTTAGCAATTTTTAGCTAATTTTTGGCCATTACCCACAGGCTCAAGAAACAACAACAACAACAACAACAACAACAACAGCGACGTTAACAAAACCAAAGAAACATGATTTCACCCCTACGGGAATGTGAAATCGAACTTGCAACTCAGAAAAGCGACTTGCAACAGACTCTTGGCGGGACCTTTGGACCTTGTGCCCGGCTGCACTGGACTCGACTGCGTTGCCTGAGCGCGCTATTAATTGTTGCAAGGCGAAAATGCATTGTGCGCATTGTTGTTAATTTGCGGAAAATGCGCAACAACAACTGCAACAACAACAACGGCCAGAAACCTTCACTCAACGAACGAATTGGAGGTGCGCTCACATTTGGCTTGATTTATAGCACCTTTTGACTCAACACAAAAGCTCTGCTGTTGTTGGTGTTGCACATGCCACACAGCAGACCCCACACACACAGAAAGAGAGAGAGGGAGAGGGAGAGGGAGAGAGACAACAGCCAACATAAATCAATTGTTGGCAGCACAGAGCAAGGGGCAGGCGAGGCAGCATCCCAGCGACTGCTCCAAAATCCATTCAAACAGAAAATGATCAATTTTGTCATTTGATCAAAGCCGCAGCGAAACGATCGCAACGCATCGTTTACAATCGATTGAACAAAATGATCATCGCCACACACACACACACACAACAGCAACAACAACAGCAACTATAGCAACAACAACAACTTCCCTTTAGTCAGATTCATGTTGTATAAGCCGCTGTCGCCACATGCTAAAAATGATGCCTGCTCTCATGCAACATTTTCAGCTTGATTGAACGCCAATTCCAGATCAGACTCGCATTGTTGTTGTTGTTGTTGCTTTTGTTGCTTTTGTTGTTGCTTTTGTTGCTGTTGCTCTTCAACATTAGGTTCTAAATCATTGGCATCGTCGTCGCTTTGGTTTCGTCGTCATTGACCCAAATGCGCGCGTCGCTCGGACGCCGCTTGTCATTGTCATCCGAAGCCGGAGCCGGAGACGGAGCCGCTGCCTCACCACCTCCCCCGAGCCACGCCTCTGCGCCGCCTCAATTTCAGTTCTTATTTTTAGCTTTTTTTATTTTTTATTTTTTTTTTTGCTGTTGCGTTTGTTAGAATTCTTTTGCCCATTTTGGCTTTCAAAGTCAGCTTCGGCTCGTTTTCAATTTGCTGCGGCGACAAATTTCCGTTCCATTGGCGGCATTCGCTTTAGGCCTTTGGCATTTTGCGAGCTTTTTTTTAGAGTTTTTATTTTGATATAATTTTCTGCTGTCCGCCATAAATCTGGGAGGATTTGTCTGAAAGGATTCGGCAAAAACAAACGCATTTATCATCGCGGATAGCCTGAGCCGTTTCGTTTCGTTTCGTTTCGTTTTCATTTGAATTTTTTGTGTGGCTCATTCCCACGCCTTTGATGTTGAAAACTAAATTACAATTCGTGTTGTCCACGCAAAAAGCTCGCATAAATATTTATGTACGTTAAATGGAGCAGGAGTGGAAGGGAACGACTGAGAGATGCCCTGTAGTTGACATTTTAAATGTGCCAGCAAGAGCTAGAGTCTTATTTAGATTTACATCTATGTCTAGAAAGTGTCAGCTGTTCACATGTGAGTGTTGGCATACCCTATATAAGGCATATTACAGGGTATATGCTCTGCATGTAAGACTCTTATATATTATAGCGAAGCTCAACTTTTCCTCTAATGCATAGATATACTTCCTCTGTGGAGCATTCCTTGCTGACAGCTGATTACAGGGTATATCATTAGCATATACATAGATCTTTAGTCTTATATCCCTTATGTACTAAACCTGCTCTCACAGCTCAACTTCTTCTATTCATATGCTTAGCATACCCCTTGCCACTCCAATTTACAGGGTATCACGTGTCTTTCAGCGCACTTTATGAGTAATCAAGCCGACAAGCAGTTGGCATTAGCATATATGCAGATCTAGATATATCTACATATATCTTTATGCATATACAAAAATACATCCGAATTCGAATACGAATCCATGTCCCAATCTCTCTCTCCCTCTCTCTCTCTCTCTCTTTCTATCTCTGGCATCGTGTGGCGCCCAGCCTATGGCAATTATTCAGTGCGGGTGCCGTCGCTGACGGGGGACCAGTGGGACCACCGTCAGCGCAGCACAAATTACGCATGCAAAAGGCGCGTTGCATGAGCCAGGAGATAGAGAGAGCTGCAGAGAGGGGAATAGAGAGGGGGCAGACAGACACACTCACTCTCCCTCACTCTCGCACTCTGCATTTGGCTTGTTTTCTTAATAAATTATAGAAATATCAAATGAAAACAGCGCCAAGTTGTGCTGCCCGCTGGCCGGACGACGCCCTGTTTTATTTTCGATATTATTTTTTAAATTTTTTAATTTTTTTTGTTTTTTTTTTGTTTTTTTTTTTGGAAATTTGTTTTTTGTGCTGCTCCTTCTGTTTGCTGCGCTCCAAGAGTAATTAATATGTTGGCGAAAAGGGCCACACCTGGCCAGAAAGCGCCGCTGGCGCAACAATTTTAATTACACATACGCCGCGTTTGCCGCCGCCAAAGCGAAGCAGCATGAGAAAACCGTTTCGACAGAAGCCCGTCAATTTGGCGAATCAATCTGATATTCGCCTGTCCCTGCTCGAGTGGCCGCCGCCAGTGTGACTAATGCCATGGGAAATTCATTGAAACACATTTGCCAAGGGCATTGATTAACATCTTTTGTTGCTCTTTGACTTGTGTTATGCAGAAATCTACGAAATCATTATGAAATGTGTGGGCGTGGTGCGGAGGGAAATGAGAATTTGCTTTAAGTGAAGAAAGTCATTGCGTAATGCATGAAGCGTATGAAATCGAAAGAGTTTGCCAAGCTAACATGAACAGATTGAATAATCGCATTCTGTTAAGTTACACTGGCTCATTGGAGTAAGACTTTAACAATTAATGTTAATAACATTGAACTAAGAACAAATAAAGTTAGCAAACTCGCAAGCAGTGCAACTCGAGCCAA
The DNA here is from genome assembly GCA_035047545.1 of Drosophila paranaensis. Taxonomy (NCBI): domain Eukaryota; kingdom Metazoa; phylum Arthropoda; class Insecta; order Diptera; family Drosophilidae; genus Drosophila; species Drosophila paranaensis. The sequence continues at coordinate 18,174,724 of JAWNPL010000145.1, forward strand.
GCTGCGCAGTGCAACTGTTAAGTTAACATAGTGGCTGCAAGCTTAACAGCAGTGCCTTGGAGGGCATTAATGTTAACAGAATGGCAGTGCTCTGCTAGCACGGGAAGTCAAGCTGTTAAGTTAACATTGCACTGGCAGGTAGTAAAGGCTACTGCTAAAATGTTGCTAATCAGATTAACAGCACAATGTATGTTAAGAGCAGGCACAGCTGAGGCTGCTGGCAGCTATGTTATTAATTATTAGCTCTAACTGCTAAACATGCGACATAAAGTTAACCAAGTATCGCGAGCCGTAAAATGCATAAACTCCAATTAAGCAAATTATCATTTTTATGGGCAGGCGACAAGCAGCGAGGTCTCCTTAGTTAACACAACTCAATTGCAGTCGAGTACTCTAAATTTACTGTTGACTTAACATTTCTCACGCTGAAATTAACATAAATATCTAACAATTACAGTCAATTAGTCAGAGCTTAGCAGGAATGTTAATGAGCAGCGCTTGGCGTAACATTAAGTCAATATTGTAGATTGAAATATTGCAATGCTCAATCTTGATGATACATATTTACTAGCATTCGGCATTCCATTGAGCAGCATCTGCAGTTCGCTTAGCGCTGCGTTTCTTTTGAACTCTTTGCACAAACAAAAGCGAGTGAATTTATTGCAGTGAACGTCACATTTCCGCTTCATCTACCAGAACGGCCATCAAGCGAATGCCACCACCAGCACCGCCACTGACAGGCAGCAATGGCCAAAGCCAGGGCGCAGCCACACCTACAAATTGTTTGTTTTGCAGAAGCAGGAGCAGCACACAGAGAGGGAGGCAGAGAGTGTGGCATATTTATGTATATTCTGCATGTGCTTGGAGCTGACAGAGATAGAGAGAGAGAGAGAGAGAGGGAGGGAGAGGGAGGGTGCCGAAGGCGCAGCGTGACCAAAATAGATCAGGTCTAGGCTGTCATGCTTGCTGCATGGCCGGAATGCAAAGGCAGACGAACTTCTGCACCACACGCCAGCCAGCCCCACTCTGCCTCTGCCTCTGATGGCATGCCAAATTCAGCTGTTGTTGCAGTTTCTTCAAAGCGCGGCACTGGCTGCAGATGATTTAGGCAGCAGGAAGTACACTGGCCACATCGATTGAGTGCTGAAATACTAGAGGGCGCACACGCTGAATGCTCCACAAACAGAGCGGCATCAAATATGCGAATCAGGCACTTCACAGCCTGTCAACTTAACGGGCTTAAGATAACAGCAGGCAGCAGAGAAGAGGCGACAGGCGGGAGATTTTCGATTTCGTGGCAACATCAGAGCTGCAGCTACGATTACATCAGTGTGCGGCGAACGTAATGGCAACAGTTGAGCCACTGCGCCTAAAGACGGCCAACGAGATGAAGACAATGATGCGATGCGATGCGATGCGATGCGATGCGGCTCAATTACCGACTTACAATTGCCGTCGAGTAACAGCAAAAACCGGTACGACTTAGAGCTGATATTCTACAGCTGCCTGCTGGTTGCCTAGTGGTTGTTGTTGCTCCAATCAACCACTTTCAGTTCACAGCTGATCATGAACTTCGGCAAAAGCAAAAGACAAAAAACAAAAAGAAACAGCTGAAAACGAGTTTTTATAGCCTCATGGCATAATAACTGACAAACAACAACAACAACAGCAGCAGCAGCTGAAAGATGATCTTGACTCGAGGTCTGGACTCTGATTCTGTCGGGTAATTGAAAATGTTGTTAGCCAACATCAATACCAAAAAACGACCATAAGAGGGGCAGCAGCAGCGGCGAAAGACATTAAAACCAAAGTCGAAGGGTTTTCCAGGCATGCGATTTGCTTTTTTGGCCAATAAGGAAGTCGGAACTCGATATTAGAAAATCAAACAGGCAGCAGCAGCTTTTCAGCTTTTCCTATTTGTTGAGTGTTCAAGTTTTCTAGGAAAAGTTCTTGGACTCAAACCACGAAATGTAATTGTTTTTTTTTTTTTTTTGGGCGAAGACATTGACTTTGAGCTGGAGGTGGAGGTGGAGTATATAAGGACGTGGCCAGCGACAAAGACAAAAACAACAACAACAACTAGAAGCAGGAGAAATAACATCGGCAACGACGACATCGAAATAAACTTTATGCACGTAAAATTTTAATGAGCACAGCACGAAGTCAATTTCAATGCTAATCCGGCGGCTAAAACGGACAAAAGACAGAGACAGGCGGACAGAGAGAGAGAGAGAGAGAGAGAGACCCTCAGACAGACGGAGGGACAGTCGGACAGCCAGACGAACGCAATATTGCATTGACCAGGAGTCGGTAGACCACCGGGCCACCACCAGCCACAGCTATGACTGGCTGGCCGCCTGGCTGGTGGTTCAGCTGCCACATATGCCCTTAAGCCACAAATCACGAAGGTGGCGCGCGATCTGACATCCCACTCACAACTGGGCTCCAGGCAAGGTGTCGGCGTTGTCTACACAAAAAGCTCTACACTCTGCTGCAGGAGTGAAACGCAAATTCCATTGTGGAATATGTTAAGCCAAAGAAAACTTTCCAAGGCGCTCTGAGAGCTGAGTCAAGCTTTACGAATTGAAGCAACAAAATCATAAGCCAAGCTTGACGATCTCCTAATCAGTTTGAAAACTTTTGGCAGCGCCTACATTATATTTTATAGCAATTTTGAAAGCTTTTGACAAGCTTTAAAAGTAGCGCAGAGTATGCAGCGTGGACAGCAGAAATACTTAGAGTCTTTGTCCATGTCTTGTGCTAGCAAAGTGGCTATAATCAGCTGAAACTTTGATCAGTTTAGGGCAGCTTTGAAGATAGCTTAAAATAGTTAGAAAATACTTGAAAAGCACCTTAAAGCTTCTAGTGTTAAACAGCTCATAAGAAGTTCAATGAGAAGCGGAAGCTGTAAGCTCTTCGGTTTGATTGCTAATATATAAAGTAATCTATCCTTTATATGATTATTAATATGATTCTGCAAAGCTCATTCCCATAGCTTAATATTCATTAGTAAAAAGTATTTTAGCTTAAGCTATAGCTACTCCTGCCAGAAAGTTCAGCTTCTCTAGTTTGATCAATTTTTCTGTGCTGCATAATGAAACCTTCATTTCATTGCATAACTAACATCAATACCATTCCCAGCGCTAACCAACCTCTTTTCCCGATTTAAATGCAAGTCTCTTGTCTGTCAAAGCTCATTCAAATGCCCCTGCGCACTCTTGTTGTCTAGTGTTATAGACAAGCAAACGCTTTGAACTTGACAAATGCAAAAATAACGTGACGCCAAATAAAAATAATCCTGGCGGCAACTTCAACCTCGCGACTGCGATTGCTCGTCTAATTTATGATTGAACCATTTATTAGAGCTTGGCCAAAGGTGCACACACAATTGTCGCGAAGGGCTTGTCAGTCATTCATGCGGATTGGTAGACAGCAGTTGTTGTTGTTGTTGTTGTTGCTAACAATTTATTTGAAGCATTTGAAGCAGCCGTTTCTCACAGCGAGTGTGTCTACCTGTTGTTGCTTGGCATTGCAGGAAGCATTCACCTTACCCAGACGAGACGAGACGAGACGAGTCGGGCAGACAATGACGATAATGACATAAAAAAGAAGAAGAAAACAAAGCAAAACAAACAGCAACAGCAACAACAACAGCAACAACTGGCAGTCAGTCAAACAAAAAGGAACACAATGTAGACACACACACCGCACACACACACACACCTATTTGTTGTGTCTCGGTTTCGGTGTCTGCCACTTGATGTGGACCCCAGCTAAGGCAACAGCAACAGCAGCAGCAGCTCCATCTCCATCTCCAGCTTTGGCTTCAGCTCCAACCGCAGCTCTGCCCGCTGCCCGCTGCCCGATCCCCGCTCAAAGTCAATCCAAGTTGCGACTCATCATCAGCCTGGAGCTGGCTTTTGTTGGCCGGGTTAATTACTAAGCAAGTCACACGCGCTTGAATAATTCAAGGCTATCGCGCATGCAGTTCTGGACGACGCGTCGTCTTCGCATCTATTGCCAGGCAGCACAGCTGCGCATCGCAGCTCTTTCTTATTATTGTATAGAGAGAGACGCATCAAATCCAAACATCACTTAAAGCTACTGCGTAACATAATCTGCCGGGCCGTGATGGGGCGAGAGGGGAGGGAGGAATGCAGCAGCAAAAACCTCTTCGGGTTCGGGTTTGGGCTTGGGATTGGGATTGGGATTCCGTTTGTCACTGTCATTAACAGCGCGGCTGCTGGTTAGAACTAAGTACCTTATAATGAACTGGCTAATGTGCAAGTATATCAACAAATAGTTAAGCCAAGACGAAGAAGAAGACGAACAGCAGGTATTCCAGAGAGTTGTCTATGGTAAGTGATATGGTGCGAGATATGAATTGCATAAGAAGTAAAAGAATCTTGATGAATGCAGAAACAGCTCTGGTAAGTGATATATATATATATATATATTAAATTTATATGGAGTATAGCATAAGTACATAGCTCAGCTAAACAAGATAAAAGAGATTCTCCAGAGTATGTCTTATGCAAGGTAAGTGATACGGCATACATGAACGTCATATGAAGTAGTTATGCCCTAAGAATCTCTAAGAACTAAGAACTCAAAGTTAAGCAAAGCAAGAAGTATTCATATGCAGAAATATCTTGAAAGATACATAGATATACTCGATAGAATATACCTGCCAGGAATACATATCGACCATACCAAAAGCAGCTATAGAGCAGAGTCTCTTGCATAAGAAGTAGTTGTAAATAAAAGCCCTTGAGTTAGCTAAAGCTAAAGTCTCTGAGCATTTCAAAGCTCATTAAAGCTCTAACTAGCATTTGATTAAGTTACAATAAACCTGCAGCCAATGCTCCTCAGCTCTTCATCTCTTCATCGGTCGTCGGCTGTTCAAAGCTTGAATGTTGAATAGATTTGTAAACACTTGAATGCATTCACTCATAATTCATGCGCCAATGCTGTAGACGCATTATAATTCATCCATATCCATATCCATATTCATATCCTTAACGACAACTTCCTCTTCAGCTCTAATACGACATGTGATTGTCATGACTTTATAGCCAATTCACGCTCACACCACACACACTCACACCACACACTCACACACTCAGTCATGCACAACACGTGTCTATTCATATGAATGTGAGTGCGCACTCGTGAATGCATTTTACAAGTTATTTTATGCAAGCCATAAATATGCACTTTACACTTTGCACATTTCTTTACCTTACTCTCTCTCTCTCTCACTCTTTCTCTCTCTCTCTCTGTCTCTTTCTCTGTTGGCCTTTTTAATGTGTGCGCACAAGCAAAAAACAAACAGCCAGCCAGCCAGCCAGCCAGCCAGCCAGCCAGCCAGAGGATACAGATCGAGTATCTCTTGGCTCTTCGAGGAAGACAGAGCGCGCAAGAGAGAGAGCGAGAGAGAGAGAGGGGGTGTGCAAGGGAGAGAGCTACATGTCCCGTAGTGTCTGCCTGCATACAAATTATGTACAAACATGTTTTTCAGAAATGTTCAATTCATTATCGCTAACAAATGCCGATCATGTTTGTGCTCAACACACACTCGCACAATAAACAGTTCAAAGCACTTTGAGCAGCTCTAAAATTATTGCCAGACTGCAGAAAATCTAAAACGTCTGGCAACTGCATTTGGAATTGGGTCTGCAGAGAGAGGGCGGACGGGGCGCAACTGCTTCTGCTGCTGCTGCTGCTGCCGGGCTCAACTCGGTAGCCGTTTGCCATCCAAAGCACTTCGCTGCTCAAATCTCTGCAGCCCCGACAGTAATTGCTGTTGAGCTAAGTGATATGCCATGTACCAGCTGCAGTAACAGCAGCAGCAGCCGCAGCAACAACAGCTACAGAATCGGAATCTGAATTCAAATCCGAATCGGAATCTGTATTTGAGCGTTCAGGCCTAATCAGTTTGAACAGGGGCAACAAACAAAGGGCAGCGAGCCCCTAGTCTCTGCCTCCTCCTCCCTCTCTCTCTCTCTCTCTCTCTCTCTCTCTCTCTCTGTCTCTCTCTCTTGCTTAATACACAATTTCCGCTTACAATTTAGTGGCACTCGAAGCGAACAAAAAGCGTAAAGCGTAGCAAACCTGATGAGAGTTGCGACCCTTTCCCCATATATGTTTATATATGTGACCCCTTCGCTATAGGGCCCTTTCTATGTGTGCGTGTCGCTGCGTCTGCGCACAAAAACCCGAATTAAATTACAGAACGTGCTTCATTCATTCCACAACAACAACAACATGAAGAGCAGAAAGAAGCTGAAAGAACAATCAAATAAAAATAAATAAGAGCAAAGTAAAAGTGTTTGAAGTGCGAAGTGAGCCAAGCTGACAGATACCTCGCAAGGGTCAAGCTCTTAAATTTCAATTACATAATAATTAATTAAAATATCAAAATCAAAATTTCTATAATTTTATTTAAATTTCTAGCTTTTCATTGCTTAAAATATTTTTAGAAATTTTTTAAAAATTTTCAAGAAATTTAACAAAAAATTAATAAAGACAATTCTTCAATTTTAGCTTCTCTTGCTCTTTATTTTGTCCCTCTTCAATCATTTGTTAAACTTATTCATCTTTATCATACAGTTCCTTATCTTCCATCTAAAGTTCTCATCTTTCAATTCAGATTCTTTCATGTTTACCTAAATGTTTTGCCCCCATCTCCACTTTTATCTTGCATCATATCTCCAGCTGAATTTCCATTTCTCAGCCATCTGTTCTTTGCGTTCTTAAGCTGTTAGATATCCTGTAAAATATTTTAAGCTCTTTTCTGCCTGTCTGCCCAAAGTGGCCTAAGTTGACAGCACATCAAAGTATTTTTCCCACTCAAACTTTGCTTTTAATCTTTGAATTTCCAAATTTTCCTCTGCCTTCTGACTTTTTCTGTGGAGTGGCTCAGGCAGCTACTTACGATATTTTTCTATTCTTATTGACAATTGAAAAGAAATTTTGATTTTTTTTTAATATTTAAGAAATTTGAATATAAAATTGAGAAATTAAAACTAAAAAAAATATATACATAAAAAATATAAATAAATAAATATATTACACATTTATTTATTTTTTATTGTTTTTATTTCTCAATTTTATTGATTTAAAATAATAAACAAATTTAAATGATTTTAATAATTTAAAAAAGAAGGAAAATTAAATGATAAGTAAATGAAGCTCGTAAATTGAGAAAAAATAATAAAAAAAATCTATATTTAATATATAAAAAATCTAAATGCAGATTCATTATTTAAATGTAATTTTATTTTTTTTTATTTTCATTTTTTTATTGCAATATTTTCTCATCAACAAAATAAAAATAAAACTAAATAAAAAGAATTATTTATTATTAAAATTTTTAGCTTTTTTATGGCAACTCATTATAGCAATTATTCATTAATAAATTTAAATTATATAATATATTAATATATATTAAAATGTATTATTTTAATCACCTAGTATTTATATTTTATTGCATTTTTTATAGATTATTATTAAACAGCAATAAATATAACAAATTTCTACTTTTTCCTTCTCCCTTCAAACACTTCTCTCTACAGGGTATGGGAACACTTCAAACGCCACTTCACTCACACGCAGCTAAGATACTTTGCAGAGAATGTTTTAAGTTTCATTATTAAACACACGCACACACACACACAGAGAGATAGATAGAGAGAGAGAGAGAGAGAGAGAGAGAGAGAGAGAGACGGAGTGGAGAACGCACAGCTTGAGAAATTAAAAGGCAATTAACATGCAACAAGGCAGCTGCAACTGTGCAGTTGCAAGGGGGAGCATGGGGCCAGAGGGCGCCCTCTGCTGTGGCTGTGGCTGTTGCTGCTGCCACGCCGTGGGCTCAACAAATTCTTTTCTCTTTACGGCTTCGCTACGAAAATCAGCTGCAAATGTGCGTAGTAATTTTTCGCTGATTGATTCAAATAATAAAAAAAAAGAACGTTTGCCAGAGTCAAAGTTGCTGCAGCGCGTAAGTAGGTCAAACAGAAGAGAGAGAGAGAGGGAGATGGATAGAGACACCCACAGCTAAATGTGTGCGTGCCACAGTGCGTATGCATAACGCAAATTAACATAAATTACAGTTTAGACACAGCAGCAACAATTGCAACAGCAACAACTTGTTGATAAGCCAGACACACACACACACACACACACACACACACGCACTTTGTCGAGAATTCGATTGTAAATTTCAATATTTTCAGTTCTCAAGTCTGTTGAGCCCACACTTTGTCTTTGGCTCTGTCATTGAGTGGCCAAGTCCAAAAGCCTCTTATCGAGTGAAGGTTCTTAAAGACTTAGCGTAGGTCGAAGGACGCATTTCCGTACTTATTATTATTTTTTCGTAAAGACACAAAGAGACATTCCAATTTACAGTGCTAATTGCCTGAAAGTTCAGGGACGTCACTCGGACAAAAAACCGTTATGCAAAGGTAAAAAAAAAAGTAAAAATTGAAAACCATAAAAAAGTTTGAGCTTTGACTCTTGGCTGTAAAGAAAAACAATTGTGCAAATTACCTCAAAACTATATAAGAATTGTAAAAGCTTGTAAAAACTTTGACGTGGGATTTTATGGGCACTTTTTATGGCGACTTTTCTGAGGTTTATCAAATATTTCGCTGACTAAACACACGTTAAGGCACTGCACTTCACTGAGATGAATTCGTAAATATTTAATTATTTTATTTATATATTTCTATTTATATTTTTGATTATATTTTTATTTGTTATTCCTGTTGCACATTTCTTGTTGTTGGCTCAGAGAAAAAAACATACGAAATACGAAGTGCGTTGCGCGTTTCGTCTTCGTTGCTTGTTTTGCTTCGCTTGGATATTTTTTGTTATGATTAGTTGTTGTGTTGTGTGCTGCTGTTCAGCCGCTCACAAGACTGCGCGCCGCGAATTCAAATCTCAAACTGACAAAACCCGAAGCCGAACAGCAGCGCGACTCATTTCGACCTATTCGCGCGCCCGCACGAAGCTGCAAGCGATCCAATTGGTAAAGCGCACGCATGTTATACTCAAAATGGCACTGTTATGCTCACTTTGGCACTGCTAAGCGTGCGAAGTAGCTCGCTTGAGTTTTAGACCTATTTTAACAGCAGCCAGGGCTGCGCTAACAGCGCTTTGACTAGAGAATCTGCTGATTGGAGTTGGGGCTTCATTTTTGAGGATTACGAGTGGAATTTGGGCATAAGTATTAATTTAATAGGAGAATCGAGCATGTTAAATATGTGCTAGGCATAACAGAAGTACGATTTTTGGCTATTAAATATGTGCTAGGCATAATAGAAGTAAGATTTTTGACTGTTAAAGCAAAATTCCAATTTGATATTTTAAGTTTTTTAATTTCCGCATTATTTGTCTAATTTTTAGCTCCTGCTTTATAAATAGCACGATTTTTACTGTGTTCTTTTGCGCTTGTACATTTTCCTGTTTGCTCCATAAATTTGGAATCTTACGATCCGATTTTTTTTCAGGTCAGCTGCTGGGTTTATAGCTGATATAGATCTGTCTGTATGTGGGGCCATAGAGAATGCGCTATTGTTCGATTAAATATGCATGGCCATAAAGTGTGCTACCCTCCCTGCCTGCCTGCCCCTGCCCGATGCCCGATGCCCCGATACTCCAATTGGGATTTCTGATTTCTGCATTCTGCCTACGCCCACCCCCACCCCACCCCCCATGGGCATTTCCATAGCTGGAGATCGTTAAATTGCTCCATGAGCGCTAATTTGCGAGCGAGAGAGAAAGAGAGAGAGAGAAGGAGAATAGCTAAATGATAGATCTCGGCGATCTCTTCTTTAGGGTTCTCGCCGAGGGTTGGGGCAGCACTTACCTCGCCAATTTGATGAGAGGCGCGCAGCGTAGCGGCAATTTGCGCAAATTTGCAGAGGTAACGCTGCTCGAAGCGCGGCAGGCAGCCGTCGTAGCGTTGGGCGAGCAGCTCACGTGCCTGCCGCATTAAAATCGCACGCGTGCGTGCCCAGTAGACGGGATAAATGTGCGACAGATGCCTGTCAATCAGCTCGGCCAGCTGGCCAGCGCCCCCATCCCCCGTCGCAGTTGCCTGCAACGGACAAACAAATCACAAATGAGCAAATTAAAGGGCCTAACTTAGTTGTTGTTAGTTTATAGTTACCTTCTCTGTTTCCTGCTGCTCCGTCTCTTCCTTCTCCGTCTCCTTTTCCTTCTCCTCCTGCTGCTCTCTTGGGTCTTCCTCCATTTCGCCTTCGCTGCTGCTCGTCTCCTGCGGCGCTGTTGGCGCTCGCCGCATGCTTAAATCAAGCGGCAAGGAGTCCGCATAGGCGCTCGCCGAGTCTCTGCTGCCACAGCTGGAGTCCTCAGTCTCCTCCTCATCCTTAGACACCTCCGGAGCTATTGTGGGTGCTGTTGCCTCGTTCTTGATCAGTGTAATCGTCGCTGTTGTCGATGTTGCTCTGCCGGCAACTGTTGCTGCTCTGCCTGGCGTTGCTGCGGCTGCTCTACCAGCAACTGTTGCTGTTGTAGCCAGAGCTGTTGCTGCTGTGACCGGAGATGTTGCTGTTGTACCAGCTGTTGTTGCTGTTGCTCCTATTGCTATTTCTACATCAGTTGTTGTTGCTGTTGTTGCTGCTGTTGCTGCTGGTCTGCTCTGTTGACCCGTTAGGCGTTGCTTGCATTTCTTTAGATAGCTGCGTACACGCGACTTGCTGCGGTTCATAGTTGTTGCTGTTGCTGCTGTTGCTGTTGCTCGTGTTGTTGTTGCTGGGCATTGACAGCACACATAATTAGCATTCGCTTTGGCCAGCGCCTGCTCCTGCTGCAGTTGCAGCTCCTCTTCCTCTGCATCCTCCTGCTGCAGCTCCTCCTCTTCAGGCTCGAACTCGTCGCGCGCTATTGGCGCTGTGTGGCCCGCTCTGGCCTCGTTCATGTCGTTGTTGTTGTTGTTGTTGTTGGCTGTGTCCGTGTTCATGTTGGCCATGTCGATGGCAACTGCTGGCGGCGCCGACATCGCGGCCTGGCCATCGATTTGAGTGTCACTCAGCACCAAGATCTCGCTTAAATGGCCCTGATCCACAAACTCAGCTCCTGGCTCGTTGCCAGTTGTTGTTGTTGCTGTTGTTGTTGCTGTTGCTGTTGTTGTAGCAGTTGTTGATGTTGCTGCTGCTGCTGTTGTTGCTGCCTTGTTTGTGTCAGTCTGCATTGGGGCGAAGAGACAGAAACAGAAACAGAAACAGAAACTTAGACACGTGTGAAGTTCGAAACATTTAAAAGGTAAATTGGGCTTCAGGGTTAAGTTGGGGCTCCGATCAGATATATCTTATAAATTATACGAATTTTTGGAGAATTTTAAAAGTGAAAATACTTGAGGAGGAGGACTCAAAGGATGTTCAAACTGATGTACTGAGAAGAGGTAGAATTTAAGGAGAAAAAAGTAAGTTGGGGCGAAAGAGAGGAATTGAGAATGAGGGGAAGACAGGAAAACATAGAGAGAGAGAGAGAGAGGAGGAGGAGAAATAGAGAGAGAGAGAGAGAGAGAGAGATACAGAGGAAGACAGTTTTAGAGAGAGAGAGGGAAGATAGACAGAGTGTGACAGATATATATATATTATATAGTTATAATTGCAATAGATATATATGACTAGTGGTCAAAGCATCTCTCTAGCTCAAGTTATCAAAGCTCTATCAGCTATGACTAAATTTAGCTCTTTAAACATGTCCAACTCGTGATAGGTAAACACTTGGATTTAGCCGAAAAGCGACTAGACTATATATATATATATTTGAGATAAAATATTTATGTATCTGAATATTAAATAAATATTTATTTTCATTATTTTTGTGTTGCAGTAAATATCCGCATTGTGGGCGAGTCAGAGCTCGAATGGGGTGCGCTACGAATCGGGGGCATAGAAACGTACACAGGCAAAGCTAGTAAAGGGGAGTAGCCGACTGACAGATACTCTAAGTTGGCAGTGGCAGTGCATAGCTGCGTTGGATACGAAACATGAAGTATGAGACGCCGCCACGCCTTCCACTAACTGTTACATAGCGAAGCACAAAACTAATATGCCCGCTTTCAAAGGGGTTCGTTCTTAGGTTGAGGTTGCCTGGGCTACCGTTTGACCGGGCGCATGTTAAAAGTTAAGCAAAAAAAAATCAATTGGGGACAACATTGATCCGATTTCACATAGCCACAGACAACAGCAGAGAGGCGGAGAGGGCGTGGCAGGGCTTTACTAAAAGGAAAAACAAAACAAATGCAGTTGCAAGTAGCTGTGAGTGTGCGGCAGCTGCAGCTCGCATTTGCATTGCATGACAATCAAATGACTTTGGCAGAGCTCAAAACGTCAAATGTTTGTTGTTGCCAGTTGTTGTTGTTGTTGCTGTTTGTGTTGTTGCTGCTGTTGTCATAGGTCAAGTGTAGCACAGTAGAATTCACTTTCTTTTGCACACACAGAGAGAGAGATTGGGAAACTTTGCAGTGAAAGTGGCCGGTCGCCTCCTTTTTTTGACCACAACCCACAATGCCCAGTGGCCACAGTTGCGACGGAAAATACTTAAAATTGTTTCAGCCCGACAATGCGACACTTTTGCGCCATATAAGCTAACACCCGCAAGCCACAGAGAGTGTGTGAGAGAGGGAGAGATAGAGCTGGAGCTGGTGCAGCACGCGCTTTGCTTTAGCCACTAAACCAACTTTGAAGTCCTGTGCTGAGTCCTAGCCAACAGCAGGCCAGACTGGCCGCCAGATGTCGCTGGCGGCGCATGCGCCACAATAAATTTGCACGCAGCGCGGCTGCTTTTGAAGTGAATACACCAAAATAAATACCAATAAATATATCACGAGAAATATTTTCGCTTGTGCCACTTGCGAGCTGTGCCCCACTGCCATGGCCAACCGAGTCCGAATCCGAGTCCAATTTACAGCCGGACGCAGCTCATCAATTAATTACCCAGCTCCGCTGCGTGGCCCGCAGGCGTGCGTGCATGCGTGTCTGCCCGTCTGCCCGTCTGGCCGGCTCTGGGCAGAGGAAACTCTGCTCAAGTCCCACCGGGCAGTGGGTCGAGCCAATCGAAAAGCCGCTGAAGACATTTAACGGAAGGTCGCTTCAGTGCATTTGCAGACCAACCTTGAGGCAATCGGAATTCGATTTGAATTCAAGCAAGCAATAACAACATCAGAGAGATATATAGCACATTAGCTTCTCACGCGTGTACAGTTACGCGCGCATCTGACCCACATCCGAAATCAAATTAAAAGAGCCAAAGCACAAGTCTCAAATCCAATTGGATTCGAGTTGGAAATCCATTTTGATGCGTCGCTTGTCACATTTGTGTTAATCAAAACATTATGACTGCGTTTTCTTTTTATTAATTGGACAAGCCAAGCACCCAGGCACACACACACACACACACACACACACATACATACACCTGCCCACAAATTAAATTTATTGCGTGTGATTTTGATGGTGGACAAAAGTCAACAAGAAAATGAGAGAGAAAAAACGAAAACCGAAAAAAAAAATAAATTGCGTCAGCAAACTAATTTGTTAGCAACGGCAGTTAACGGAGCGCCACACACACACACACACACACACACACACAGAGAGTGTCGTGGCGCGTTGGCGTTGCCAATTGCATTTGGCGACACTGTGCGTGGGTGCGTGGGTGGCCACTGCATCTGCTCCCGCTCCCAAATTAAGTGACAGCGAAAAAAGAAATTGAAAATTACTTGACTCCGTCTCTGGCTCTGGCTCCGTCTCTGGCTCTGGCTCTGACGGGCCGTTAATGGCTACGGCCTAACCTCTGCCGTGAACCCCCAGCCAAAACGAAAGAGAAATGAATTTCGCTCGAGAGCCGAAGCTGGCAATCTGAGAAAAGGCATTTGCATGTTAACGCAGTTGCATGCACAACTATATATATATACATCCATATGCATATATACATATGCTCGTAATATCGGATGACAAGTGACAAAGCGTTAATGCATGCAATGCATACCCTGTAATTAAGCGGGGCTAACGATTGCACATGATGCGCATATTAAGTGATGATCAACTGATGCTGGGCATCACCTAAATCAGGGGCGAGCGAGCGAGCGAGTGTGTCATGATTGCAACGGGAGGCCTAAGCGATGAGGCAGCATAATGACACTGGCAATGATAATGATAATGATTATGATGGGGGCTGATTATAATATAAATGGCAGCACTCATAATAAGAGTGCTCATAAAAATGGTAATACATATGCAATGCTAATGCTAATGCCAATGCTAATGCTCATAGTAATGCTACTGTGAAGGCTAATGTCAATGAGAATGCTACTGCTAATGCTAGTGAAGCTGATAATGCTAATGCTTAAACTAGTGCTACTGCTAATGCTCTTGCAATGGCTCTGCTAATGCCAATGCTAATGCTCATAGTAATGGTACTGTGAATGCCAATGATCATGATAATGTGAATGCCGATGCTAATGCTAAAGCCCATGTCAATGAGAATGCTACTGCAAAGGATAATGCTCATCATAATACCAATGCTAATGCTAATGCTAAAGCCCATGACACTGAGAATGCATCTGCAAATGCTAGCTAATGCTAATGAAGCTGCTAATGTTTACAACAATATTCAATATTATGCTAATGCTAATGCCAATAATAATGAAAACTTAAAGGTCAACCAACAGAACGATACTTATGCTAATGTCAATAGTAATGCCTTCCTACTCTGTCACATCTAGACTAGCAAGCAAAGTATATTTCATATGTGACTATAGAAAGTTTGAGTCCTTAACCGATCCCTTGAGCACTCAGCCAACAGCTCCAGCAATAATTACCTCACAGTGTTTAGAGCTCTTACTACTATCTGTAGTTAATAACAGCCAACTACCATGGCTAAGCCCATCTCGAGTTTCAGTTACAGTCCTTATGATATAATACTCTCTTTGATCTGCCAATTGCTGTTCTCCGATTTCTGATTTCCTCAATTACCCTGATGCCGTGTCGCTTATCAGCGTCGGCTTTTCCTGCTTTCGGCCCTATCGCCAAGTCGGACCAAAGTCCGACGGATTTTTTTCATATTGCGATTGGGCATGCACAGATCTTATTCAAGTCGAATGCGTTTGCATTTTTCATGAGTTTTCCCACGTTGTGCGTGCGGCATAAAAACAGCTAACGAAAAATCAAAAGAAAAATAAAGGAAAATATGGAAAACTTAAACAGTTTTCATGTCGCGCTGTCGCTCTTTTCCTCAGTTAACAGCTACGAATGCGATTTGAAAGCCGCTCAACGATGCAGAGATGTTGCCGATGTTGTTGCTGCTGCTGTTGTTTTTGTTGTTGTTGGTGTTGCATGTCTCTTGGCTTTTTTGCATGATTTCTGGTTGAAAATGCAAAACTTACTTAGTTGCAATAAATAAATATGCATGGAGCCACGGCGCTGCCCAAACAATGTGGCAAAACAGCAACCGAAAAATTGACGAGCGGATGCACAGAGCAGCAGCGGCAACATCGGCCCCCAACTTGCAACTGGCAGCCAAGCCAAGTGGCAGCAACAACAATAACAACAACAGCAACAACATTCATTGCAATTAGCTGCAACAATTTTTATTTGCTTCTCTCCAATTTTTTTGTTGCTGTATTTTTGTGGGTTTATTGGCCAATGGCTGCCACTGGCTGGCCTGTGCCTGCGCCTCCTGCGCCTCCTGCTCCTCCCACTACTGTCCAGGCAACAAATGAGCCACTGATAAATATTATTAGCGGTTCACTGGCTTCGGCTGGCTAGCCTACCTAGCCGCATGCCACATTTGCAGCCATAATCGCAATTCATTTAAATGCGAGCTGCAGCATGTGGCAGGGGCAAGTTGCCAATTGCCCGCTGCCCGTTGCCCGCTGCCAGTTGCCAGTTGCCAGTTGCAACCGTTGGCAGCCAGTCCACAATTAATATCGACATTTTAACACTTAGCGCTGACTTATTGCAGCTCTTGTTTCTCTCTCTCTCTCTCTCGCTCTTCGATTGTTTTTATCAATGGATCGTTTAAGCCGGCTAGCGATTTGGCCAAATGGCTTTTGGCCAACAGCTTGGCCAATGGGCCTGCTGGTGGTCCGCCATCTCCTGCTCTTCATATCATATCAATAAAAAAATTACGACCACGTCTATTTGCGGCAACTTTTTACTTTGTCTTTCGGTCGCTTCGTTTTTTTGTGTGTGTTTTCTAGTCAAATCTTTGGCCATTTCCTCTGCTTTTCCCAGCGAGCCTAACGGAAAATGTGCTCTTCACATTTACTTTGGGTGCATCTACTAAAAGATGACTTAAATAAAAAAATATTAAAAATTAATAAAAATTTTCTCATATTTTTATATATATTTTTTTAATTTTATTTCCCCCATCAAATTTTTTGATTTTCTTTATAGCTTTAATGGCTAACATTTTCTTCTAAGAGGCATCTATTTATTCTCATATTTTTTAGGTCATTTTAAATATTTTTAAATAATTTTCCATAAAAAAAATATGAAAAAATTGAATTTTATATATTTTTTTAAAAATTCTTCAAAATAAATTCACAAAAATTTTATTTTCAATATTTTAAATATAAAAAAATATATTTTGAAATAAATTGATAAAAATAAAAGTTTGATAACTCGTTTTAACTCGTTTTCAATTCACAAAAAAATTTTAATTTTGTATTTTTAGGCAATAAATTAAATGATAACCGATATTCAAGTAAGAATTCCTGTGTCCCATCAGGTTAGTTTCTATATCTTCCATTATATCTTCTATTATATCTATTCTCTGCAAGTGCATATCTAATATTTCGCATATATACTCAACGTTTTCTATATATTCCACATATTCTTAAATATTTTATATATACAAATTTTCAAACTTCAATCAAAGCTCAAATCTCTCCAACAAAATCTCTTCTTCCCCAAGTTTCAATCAGTTGCTGGCTGCTCTGGCTGCCATCGCCTTAAATGTTATATCAATCTGTGTGATCTCTCAATTGGGAGCGCTTAGTTATGAATAATTTGTTGGCATTAAGTCGCAATTACACGTGAGCCAAGCTCGCCTTACAAATTGCTCAATTTAAATCAATAAAGCAACGATCTGCAGCAGTTTCCAGGTGACCCGCATTCAGCAGATCTCTCTCCCTCGCTCTCCCCCCTCTCTCTCTCTCTCTCTCTCTCTCTCTCTCTCTCTCTCTCTCTCTCTCTCTCTATGTATCCAAGTGCATATTTGCTTAGCTCATGCCCATTTCCAATTCCCATTTCCATTTGGAGTGGTTTTTCGGTTTTGGCGAATGCCCTAAAGGCTGAGCCGAAGCCACCTACCGTTGCCGCGATGGCCGCGTACGAGTGCCAGATCAATGTCGGCCGCAGCGGCGGCGGCTGCGTGCGTCGTCCGTCGAGACGCAGGCGCGCATATTGCTGCATGAATAGTTTCCAGATTACATAAGACATCTTAAAGATCGATGCCAGCCAGGCCACATGCAAATCGTGTGCGTGCCAGGAAATCGTCTCAGACAGACAGGGACTCCCAGACGCGACTCTCGACTCTCGAGTCGACTCCAGGGGTAACTCCAGAGCTCAGCTTAATGCGTAGTTTGTGTTGCGTTTATTGTTTTCATAAATTCAAAAAGAAATCTCTCCCTCTCTCTCGAGTCCGAAATTTGTCGGCTTACATTATTATTATTATTATTGCTTATTATTATTGTGGCAGCGCGCGATTCACTTTACAAAAGACGGATTCACTTCATTTTTCACAAAAGGCCAACAAAGGCAGGCAGACAGAGGGGGAGAGAGGGGGAGCGGGGGCGTGGCTGAGCCGGCTCAGTGCGCTCTCTGCTCCCGCTTCTTCTTCTACTTGTATTATTTTAATATTTATTTACATTTGAGCATTTTGCATAACGCGCGGGTCACGACGGAAATCGTCGGCTGGCAATTTATCAATACATAGTTGTTGCTGTTGCTGTTGTTTGTTTGTTTTGTTGTTGTTTTTTTTTTTCAGTTTTGTTGGCTGGCTCGTAGCCTAGGGTAAGCCACAGAAAGGTTCAGGTCCAGCTACGTGCAGCAGCAGTAAAAAATCAAAAAAATAAATAATGAAAAACGCGCCAAAAAATCAAAATTTCTGCTGTTCGCGATGCGAGATCAATGGGAAAAGCGAATAACGCGACGCAGCCAGACTCTGGCCTGGCTCTGGGCAGGGCTCCAATTGGCAAACGGCGTCCGTTTGGGAAAACAAGCTCAAAGCGTTTGCGGCGCGCAACTAAATTGAAATGAGTCGAGCGCCAAATGGAAAAGCCGCACACACGCCCCACACACACACACACACACACACACACACACACAGAGGCATAGGCACACCTACACACACATACTCTGCAAGCTTGAATGATTTTCCATGCGTGCGAATGATTTTCAATGTGAATCCGAATCGGCGCTGCGCTCTTGAATTGACTGAATGCGAGTCAATCAAATTCTACATAGAAATACACTGTGCTACAAATTGCATGATTAATTAAAGCAATTATTATTTAAAGCATGAACTTGAAGGCTTGATATGAGTTGACTCTGTTGGAGTACCTAAAGATATTTGAGGCTTCATTTCAGATACTTGACTTGCTTCTGCAAAACTTTAAATGGTTTCAGCTGGAAGTTCTTAAGATACACTTGGAGAAAATCAATTGAGATTTTACTCAAATCAAGCTCAAGAGCTATAAAATTGAATTAAAAAGCTTTTTAGTTGAAGATCTTAGGAGTTTGCTACATAAGTTAAGATAGGAAAAGATATTTCTAGCATAGTTAGTCAAGAAAAGCTTTTTATATATTTTTATTACTAAATTTTTAATTTTTATAAATTTTCTTTATAAATCAATAAAGTTTTAAATATTGAAAAATTTATTTTTTATTTTTTTATCATTTGATATAAACAGATTTATGCAAGTGTAAGTACTTGCCTAAGCCTTTTTCTCAGTGTTGGCCTGGCCTAATGCTCCAATAAGCAAACTACTCCTAGAGCTTGTAGAGCTTAAATAGCATACGGAACTTAAATACTTTTCATATAATGATAAAGATGCATATCAGTTTCCTTGTCATTTAACACCTTGCCTTGCCTTGTCCATTTAGACTACTTCATTAATTTTGTAGCACAGTGTTGCCTGATATATAGCTGACAAAACACAACACACCCACAAGGGATAGGGTATTCTTTTATTGTTCGAAATTCTCTGTGTTTAATGCGCCCCATCGCATTGTTTGCTTTAGTTGCCCCGCCCTGTTGGCCCCTCCTGTTGGCCTCCCCCCGGCCACTGGCCGCTAGACATTGTTAGCCATAATTGCGAAGTGGCAAACGCTCACAGAGCGGCCACAGCTGCCAGCGCCTTGAACTTGGCTAGAAACTCAGATACTTTCCACACTTTCCACCACACACACACACACACACACACACACACACACACACCATATGCGCTGTCTAGCTCGCTAGCTGACAGGCCCTTTGTTTGCGGCTATACGGAACGGTTCCATGGGTCCGTGGCTCCGCGATTTCGATTATCGGAACATGCGATTTTTGTTTACCGCAAGCTGAGTTTGAGTGCTGAGAAATAAACATTTGCTCGCTGGCGAATAAATATTTTGTTTTGATTTTGATCTACGAGAAATACTTTAAAGCTGTCCTGTGGCTAGGCTATAAATAAAGACTCTTAGGAAATATATATAAAAGTTTAAACTATAGATAAACTATCTAGTTAAGGGGAATCATAATGAACAAATAAACTATGGACTTTACTCTGTAATATGTATCTATATATAAAATATATTTCTCTTGAGAAGTTTCTTAAGTTATGAATCTCCTTTATAAGCAAAGCGTATATATATCAAGTAACTCTTGACTAACTGAGTCTTCTCTCAAAGAATAAACCATATACATCAAGTAACTCTTGACATATCTCATAAAAACTCTCTTCATATCTTCATCTAATCATCTTTAAAGCGGCAACTATTCATCATCTCACAACTATTTCGTAATTCCCCCTATAAACTCTCTCAACTATATGATTCCACCTTTAAACTATGCGCGTTCTATTGTGATCCTAACTCATTAAAAGCGCATTTCCGTCAGTTGTTGCTTAATTAAATTGTGAGGCAATTAATGATGTCAGCAGTTATCAAGTATTTTTTCTTCTTCCAATTACATAAGCTCTGTTAATTTGCCCTAACAATGATCTCATATGGAACTCAAAGTAGTTTAGAAACCTGATTGAAAAGTCATATGGCAGCTAAACTAATAACCTTTAATTAAAGTTAATTAACTTGCAGTGGATTAGTTGAAGACTGCAAAATACTCTGTTCAGATGGGAGAGTGATGAATTGCCCTTAAACTGTAAACAGTTGCTGTCAAACTTAGATACATTGTTATAGGTAACTATAAATATATAACAGATACTTCAAGTTTGAAACCCTATATACCCCTCTTCGCACTCATTCAACAGTGTATCGCCAACTCTGACACATTAGAAAACTTTTTGCTATGCTCGCAGCGTCTGTCATACTCTCCCCT
Organism: Drosophila paranaensis; assembly: GCA_035047545.1. Lineage (NCBI taxonomy): Eukaryota > Metazoa > Arthropoda > Insecta > Diptera > Drosophilidae > Drosophila > Drosophila paranaensis. The sequence continues at coordinate 18,195,298 of JAWNPL010000145.1, forward strand.
ATACGTGTTGTGCCTGCAATACGCCTAGTTATAGAGTGGTTACAGCAGTACGCCCCGAAACTATTTCGAAATTGCCAAAAAAAAAAAAAAACGAGCTCATCAAAAACTTTCATAAAATTTCGCATAAATTTTGATTTCTAACAATGCAGCGAAAAGTGTTCGAAATTGATAACGACGCGAATGGCGAGCAGAACTGTTATACAAGCTGACAGCGATAATCGCTCAGCTCGAAGACAGGCCAAACATGCAAAATAGCAGCAACAACAACAACAAAAGTAACAGTAAAAGCAACGGCAATGCGGCTCAGGGCTAGGCTGGTGGACACACCTACCGTTAGGCTACAGTGTTTAGCAAATGGAAGCGGAAACGGAACAAAGCGGCAGACAGTTGCGGGGGGATGGGGGTTGAGCTTTTGGGCAAACTTTCGTGGAGAAATTGTTGCAAGTCACGCCAATGCAAGAGTGCGAACCCTGGCCCCAGAATACGGCGGAAAAACAGAATTTGCTGCGAATTAAACCACAAATTATTGACTTTAATTGAGTTCCAGAGAAATTAAACCGTTAGACGAAAATCAATTAGTAAAGTGAAGCGCAATAAAAGGGGTTGAAATAAACAGTTGACCCGCTTAGGAAGGCTTACCCGCTGACTCTGCTGCTGCTGTTGCTGTTGGCGTCGACGCGGCAGAGCCAAACGCTTCTTAATCCACTTGAGCGTCGTCTGGCGACTGCGCGTCAGCGACATGCTGCACGCGCTCCAGATGTGCAGGATCAGCAGATAGATGAACTGCAGCCACTCGACGCACTGCTCACGCGTGGGCAGACGCAACATTAAGCACAACACTGGCTGCCTGACTGCAGCAGCAACAATTTCATCACTCGACAGAGACAGCAACACTTGCACTCGCCTGCACTTGGCGCTTTTTCCGCTAAACTTCTGCTGCTGCTTCTGTTTCTGCTTCTTCTTCTTTCGCTTTTTCGCACACTTTTTTCGTTTGAAACACTTTACGTCGTTGTATTTGACAGCGAGGCGGGGGGCGTGGCGTATGTGTTGAATATTATTGAACGCGGAGACCGTTGTTACTTCAGTTACGTTTGTTGTTTGACTGAGAATGCGGTCGCATTTGCCGCTGCGACGACGCCGCCAACTGCGAGAGCGGCTTAGACGCAGACAGAGACAGAGACAGAGACTGAGACTGAGACCGAGAGTGTTGTTGCAGTAGGCGCAAATTGTCACCAATGCGACACCCCGTTGTTGTTGTTGTCTATCGCGCTTTGTTTATAAGTTGCGTGCGTGTGCGTTGCGCCCAAGAAAGTAAACGCGAGCGCGTCGCGTCGCGTCGCGTATAAATAATGCAATCAGCAACAGCCACAAAAAACCCCGAAACCTTAAACGGCACTTTTTTGCAGTCAGAGCACATCGCACTTCAAAGCCGGCTGCGCTGCCGGCGTCGCTACCGCTGCTGGCTCAACTAAGCCCTGCCCTTCTCTAGGCCGCGGCCGCTGTCGCTGCCGAAACTGAAATTGAGCTTTGCACTCAATTTGATTGCCGTCGTCGGTAACGGCAACAAAAGCCATGCAGGCTGGACGAGCTTTTTGTTGTTGCTAAGAACTTGTTATTGTAATAGGCCTCTGCACAGTGGTTGTTATTGCGCGAATATGAAGTGTAATTAAAGGAGAGTAAATTTATACAACATTAATTATTATTTATAATTTATGGTAAATAAAATGAACTCAAATTAATAAAAACTCAGGCAATTCAGATATATTATTTAAATATAATAATATTATTTTTTCAATTTGTATATTTATGTCACATTTGGCACCACTATGCGCTCAGCACGTGTGTGTGCTTTACAGCTGCTGCTGCGTGTCAACTAGTATTTAGAGAACGTAAGAAAGAGAGAGAGTGAGAGAGAGGTAGAGGGGGTGTGTATGTGCTAGTAGAAGAGAACGAAAACAAAAGCTTGGCATGCATTGCCGATGGAGGCCTGTGTGAAAAAGAAGAAGCAGCGAAACGCAACAGAAGCCGAAAGAGCTTTATCGCTCTTTCTTTCGCTAGCTGCTGCTGCTGCTGCTGTTGTTGTTGTTGTTGTTATTTACTTGCTCGCGTTGCCTATGCACTTTGGCGTTGTTGTTGCTGCTCTCGCTGTTATTACGGTTATTTATTTATTTATGCTAATGTTGCTGTCGACGACGACGGCGACGTCGACGCTGACGTTGCATTGTTTAGAATGAGAACAGCCAAACAACGACAACAACAGCAGAGACAGTGGCACTCACGCGACTCGGCCCATAAATATATAAATTCTCCCATCGTTAGGCCGTACGTAGACTCGCCGTATGCCGTGTACTACAAGCATATTTAGTTATTTATGAAGAAAGTGCATCAGGCTCTTTCCCAGCGCCGTGATTTTTGTTGTGTTTTGTGGAAAATTCTCAACACGTCGTCGGCCGGCGCTCACGTAGCTGCCCAGGTGAGTCGCATTTGGTATCCGAATGCAAAAACCACCTGTGCGGATGCAACGGCGAAGATGTCGCCGCTGGGTACGGCGGACACTGCAGCCGGTACGTGCCACTTGCAAAATGAACACTATTGTTGCCATTGTCGTCGTTGTTGTTGTTGTTGTTGTTGCTTACTGCGATGCCGGTTTCATTCATAAGCTCGGCCAAAAGCCTGGCACGGCCCGAAGCTGTTGCGCGTATCGCATGGTATTTAGGCATTAACCTTACAGCATAGAGCATATACTATATAATCAATTGGTGTGATATATATGATTATGGCAGCGAGTCTATAATGTGCCATAAATACCATCGAGTCCATAAAACCTTTCCGCACAGGCGTTTGCCTCATAGATAAGGCCAAAAGGCATTGCCAGAAAAGCTTTTTATACACTGTTCTGTGTGAGCTAGGAGTGGGTATATCAGTTTCAGTTTCTTAATGCCTTACTAGTTACTTCTGCTGTAAAATATCTCTGGACTGTGATCTATTTCTGTCTTTTCCCTATGTATAACTAGATTAAGCTGCTATTAAAGTTGATAGAAAGCTAGTTTAATATAATATTTATATATTTGTTGGGTATTTTTATAAATATGTATTCGTTTTCAGGATCTACATATCATAGAGATTAAATTTTGGGCATCCAAATTGATATAAAAAATACAATACACAATCATTTCAAACTTCCAAGGGAATTCGAGCCAGAACTCCTTCACATTTGCTGAATATTCAACAAGTCTCAACCGAAACACAGTCCAACTATATACAGACAACTATCTATATATAGATCTATATAGATTCAGTATATTTTTTATTCATGATGGCTACGACAGCGCCAAACACTTGCCGTTCGAGCAGAACTGGGGACGAGGCGTCCATGGACGACTCGGAGATGCGCGAATCGGCGGCGGCGGCGTCGGCGGCGGCGGATGAGGGCGGAGCGGGTGAGCGACGGCGGTTTAAGCGGAAGATGGGCAGCTGGATATTTGAGAGTGTGGGCGGGTTCTTTATGCCCAGGGAGGACGTGTCGAAGCTGTCGGTGAAGCGGCAGGAGGAGCTGCTCATACGCGATCTGATCTACGCGTTCTCGGGCGTGCCCGCCTCCCACATACGGCCGGACATACCCGTCGAGCAGGTGACACACGTGCGCGCCGACCAGATCGAGAAGGTGCGCTTCAAGATCAACGAGAACTTCAGCGGAGCCTTCCGCACGCTGGCCAACGAGCTGCTCCCGCTGATCGGCTACTATATCGGCGTGCAGAGCTTCATCGAGGAGATGAACCTGAACACGGGCTGTGGGCACTCGCTGGGCCTGGCGCTGCACGCGACCATGCAGCAGTACTTCGATCTGCAGGCGAGCCTGGAGACGCAGCTGCAGGAGAAGAAGCTGAACCTGCAGGAGCTGGTGCAGCGGCTGCGCCCCTGGCTGGTCACCATGCAGTCCCTGGCCAACCTGACGAGCCGCGTGCGCTGCCTGAAGCTGAACAGCGCCCAGATGCTGACGCTGATCGACGAGCACCAGGAGCACTTCAAGTGCGAGCGGCTGAAGCTGCTGCTCACCGACGTCGCCCACTACTACATGAAGATGGTGCAGCTGTGGACCCAGAAGGGCGTCATCTACGACATGCGCAAGGAGTTCTTCATCGAGGACAGCCACGCGGCCGACCTGAGCAGCACCCTGCTCTCGCCCAAGCAGTGCTGCCACGCCTACTGGGCGAAGCGCTATTGCCTGTATATGAGCCGGATTCCGAGCTTCCTGGAGCCGGAGGCCGAGTGCATCTTCCTGGCCGGAAAGTACCTGAACGTGCTCCGGCAGTGCAAGGTCCAGATGAAGCTGATGCAGGCCTCGCTCAGCTTTGTGCCCGGCGACGACTCGCACGTGAAGATCATCCACAGCAGCTACGAGCTGCCCGCCCACAAGCTCTACGAGATCCTCGTCCAGGAGCAGAACCTGCTCCAGCATCTCGACAACCTGCAGGCCTACTTCCTGCTCCAGCAGCTGGACTTCAATGACACCCTCCTCGACTGCTACGCGACCCAGCTGCAGAGCAACGTGGACGACCTGCGTCCGGAGACGCTGCACAAGATCACGCTGCGCATACTGCAGTACAGCTCGGATCCGTTCAAGCATCTGTTGCGCAGCCAGCTGATGGACTGCCACGTGACCACGCAGCTGGCCAGGCGGATGAAGCGCCTGAAAGCAGGAGTGGAGGAGCAGGGGCAGCAGGAGGCTGAGCCAGAGGCGGCAGCAGAGCAGGCGGAGCAGGTGGAGCAGGTGGAGGAGCCGCTGGAGCTGACTGAGCCAACTGAACCGGAGGAGCAGGCTGAGCCAGTGAAACAGCCGGAGCAGGCGGAGCAGGTGGAGCAGGTGGAGCCGGTGGATGCTCCGCCAGCTGAATTGGATCTGTGCAGCGAGCCGGAAGATGGCTGTCGCCTGCCGGAGCAACTGGCGCTCTATGGCTACGAGGCTCTGACGCTGCGCTACGAGCCCAAGTGGCCCATCAGCCTGATCCTGCACGAGGAGCCGCTCGAGCAGCTGCAGCTGATGCATCGCGTGCTCTTCTATCTGCACTACGTGCAGCGCAAGCTCAGCTCAGCCAGCGTCCACGGCGAACGTGCCGAGGCGCTGCACGCACGCATGCTGCAGTGCGTCCAGCAGCTGGAGCAGCACATGACCCAGGACGTCATACAGCCGCGCTGGCAGGCGCTGCTGGACGATGTGCCGAAGGCTCAGTATGTGGACGAGCTGATCAGCCTGTTCCAGGAGACCCTGGACAGCTGCCAGGTGATGTGCCTGCTCTCCGAGCCGGTGACCTTCGTGCGCTCCCTCTTCACGCTGGGCCAGCTCTGCCTCAACTACAATCTCTTCCTGGAGCGCAAGGACATCGAGCTGGACTTCGACGCCAGCCTGGCCGAGTACGAGCAGGAGTTCAACGGCCTGCTCGTCGGCATCCTGGAGCTGCTCATGGAGCTGGCCCGACCCAACAGCTCCTGCGGCCGCGAGGAGCGCGAGTCCTGCCAGCAGCTGCTGCAGCGCCTCGAGGACATTAGCCGGGAGCTGGCTTAGTTCGCGTTTCATTTTATTTCTTTTTTCCACATATTTTCACCCATTCCAAATTGAATGTAGCTAAAAACCCTTTCCAAATCTCCAGCTGGGAGTGCCGCACGAGGTGTCGCCAACCGGGCGCAGGCGCAGGCGCAGCGGCGAGTGCCCCAAGCTGAACAACTCTTTTTGAATCTGCTCAAGAACTCTGACTGAACTTTGGGTAATTCTTAAGTCTTCGACTTTTCAGTTTAGCTACGCAAAGTAAAAGTAAAAAAAAATTATTTTAGTTAAAATTAAAAAAAAATATATAAAAAAACTGTAAAAAATTTGAAATGTTAAATAAATTAATAAAGAATATGACAAAATATGAGAACTCGTTTTTTTTAAGAAATAGAAATATAATTGATTGATGTGATGAATTGAAAAAAAAAAATAAAAAAATTTAAAAAAAAATTTTAAAAATATAAAAAATTAAAAAAAAAATTATTTATATTAAAAAATATATAAAATTAAAAAAAAAAATGCAAAAATGTTTAAAAAATTAAAAATTAAAAAAGAATGTCTAAAAAATAAAAAAAATTTAAAAATTATTAATAAATATATATTAATTATATTAATAAATATATATAGTTCCAAAAGCTTATCAAATTAAATTTACAAATATAAAATAAATGTAATAAAATAATATAAAAATAATTTTAAATAATTTATTAAAAGAATTAAAATAAAAATTGAATTAAATTTTGTTTTTCTTTTTTATTTAGTTTCTCAGAAACTATCTTGGTTCAACTTAAGATAAATAGATTTAGACTTATATATGAAATATTTGTTATTTCTTTTATAGCTCCCATAAAAAATCCCAGCTCTCCTTTTAAATTTCCTAGCCTTTTATAGCACTAATATGAGCAGGATAGGTTTTTATTTACATTTTTAATGTAATTTGAAGCCACTTAGTGGCCCCATCGGAGCTGAACAGAGCTTTGCGTTGCGTACAATGGGCGTGAATAATCGATTTGCGTGCTTAATTTCGGGACATTGCGACAATTTATGCCGAGTCACGGCTAAAAATGTATTTTTTTTTTATTTTTTGTTGCATAGGATCGTAAATTATTTTAAATGGCCGCAAAAACGTTTTTAATGTGACCAGCCACAGTGTGGCACTTGCCCCAGCCCCAGCCCCAGCCCCGTAGCCCCAACTACCCCAGCCGCGTTCCACAATTGCGAAATCCAAAGGCCAATTGTTATGTAAATCGGGAAAATGCACTCAGAGCCAGTCGAAGTTTGCCGGGCAGAGCCTCACGCAATGCTGTCCGAAAAATCTCTTTATGAATAAATATTGAAAATATTAAGTCGCGAGGGAATGTGCCAGAGGAGAGGGCTTGGGCTGGGAAATACCCTGTAAAAAGAAATATTTTTAGTTAAGTATTGAATAACTCTTAAGATCTATGATATACAAGATAAGTCTAGAGATGATTTATTTTATATGAGGGATATTCCTTAACAAATAATTGTGAATAATATATAAAATTTATAAACTATTTCTTTGTTTCTCCTATTCTTGAAAAAGGTATTATTAGAGTTAGAGATAGATTGAGATACTATATATTATATATAAAGTATTTTCTATTAAGGATATTCCCTTATAATTTCTAATATATTAAATGTACAATTATTTTGCGTATATCATTAACAGAAGATAAATATAAAAGACTTTCACACACAGAATATTATTCACTTTCACTTACACAGAACTAATATACCCACTGCACATGCCATTCCAGGGTATTTAAAAGGCAACTGCAAAATAAAAAGTGCATCAAAAAAGCCAAGTTGAATTCACTTTATATTTATCGCTTTGCGCTTTAAGGACAACAGGTGGTCGCTGAATGACAACGATGATGACGTTGATGCTGCTGCTTATGATGATGATGCTGATGATGATGATGATGATGATGATGATGCAACAATAAAGTGCGGCCGGCGGCATAGCGGCCAACGACGACCACGACCACGAGTCGTAGCCAATAATAATGGTCGCAAAATTATGGTAAAGTTCAGATGCATTGCTCCCGAAATGTATATCATTAAGTGCTTGCGAAAATGATGGACTGTCGACTGTCCAATCCCATTTACCTGATCAATGGGCTGCACTCACCTGAGTGAGCTGTGTCCAGTGATATGTGCATTATGGCCCAACCAGCCAGACAGTCGTGGGAAAGCCACTGCGGTTGCGCTGGCCATCGCTCGCAGTGGGCCTGTGGTTGCCCCTCTGTCTGTGTCTGCTGCGGTCGGTCGGTGGCTCAGTTCGTTAAACCTATGACACGCCTTGGTCACGAGATGACTTCATTTGTGCGTCGCTTAGAAATGTCATAAACTTGAACTCTCGCGCCTCTGGAGCGGAAGTGCGACGTCAAGGTTCAATGCACGTTTGATTAACGCATTTTTTTTTTGTTTTCGGCAATGGCATTGGCAGTGGCCATTGGTAAATAAAGCAAAGCCATTGAATCGTTTTTAATGAGCAGCTGGCAGGTAATTCATAATATTTAAATAATCATTCAAAGGCTATAGACAAACATTTAGGAAAGTTTTCGCTTACCAAATATTTGTCAGTGAATGGACTAAACCGTAAGACGCTAATTATAGCCTTTTTTGGGGCACGAATCTAATTCATTAGTCAGGCAATTCTAATTATTGGGCATAGTCTTAGAGATTGGGGCATGATTGAATAACCTTTTGATTGATATATTGATCTATCACTCTATCATTATCATTATCATTATCATTATCATTATCATTATCATTATCATTATCATTATCATTATCATTATCATTATCATTATCATTATCATTATCATTATCATTATCATTATCATTATCATTATCATTATCATTATCATTATCATTATCATTATCATTATCATTATCATTATCATTATCATTATCATTATCATTATCATTATCATTATCATTATCATTATCATTATCATTATCATTATCATTATCATTATCATTATCATTATCATTATCATTATCATTATCATTATCATTATCATTATCATTATCATTATCATTATCATTATCATTATCATTATCATTATCATTATCATTATCATTATCATTATCATTATCATTATCATTATCATTATCATTATCATTATCATTATCATTATCATTATCATTATCATTATCATTATCATTATCATTATCATTATCATTATCATTATCATTATCATTATCATTATCATTATCATTATCATTATCATTATCATTATCACAACTAATATCTTTCTATTATCATTATCAGTATCATTATCATTGCCATTGATCATTAATTATTAAACAGATACTAACTTTCTCTTTAACCTTTAACTTTATTGAAACAAACTACACTTAATCTTCTTGTTCTTCCTCCTCTCCCTTCTCCACTTCCTCGGTCTGAGTCTCAACGAGTTCGATCAGAGATTCAACTTTGGGCTTCGGTGCCAATTTACGCCTGCTGTACAGCAGATCCGTCCCGAAATCACATTCATCAAGCCGTCTGTCACGCAGCTTCTCCTGGTACCAGAGTAGACGGTCGGTGTTGCCGCCCAGCGACTGATCCAACAGCTGGCGGCGATGCAAGCCGCGCTCGAGCAGCTCAATGTAGTCAATGGACTTTAGTTCCGGGAACTTTTTAAGCTTCTTGAATGCGTACTCGGAGACGGTCTCGTAGGAGTCGGAGGCAGCCATTTCGTTCTTGACACGCTCCGCTATCATCTCGCTGCGCTGCATGTCCTGCACCTCGGCGGGCAGGATGCGAGCGCGTATGTTGCTCACATCGTCCTCGACGGCTTGCAGCAGCTTGGCGTGTGACTCCTTCTTGGCCGTCTCGTACAGCTGACGCTCCTTCTCCAGTGCCGTCTCACGGGCCAGCTTCTCGGGGTCCATTTGCTTGCGGGACATCAGGATGGTCATCATTCGATTCAGATTCAGCTCATCAAACTTCTTGGCCATTTTCTCGCAGTAGGAAGCGCCACCCTTGACCTTGCTACAGGTAAAGCCTTTAACTTAAACTGCTTTTAATTAATTTGAAACTTACAGGTTTTCCTCAGCCGCGTCGGAAGCGCGTTTACGCGTTGGATTCGCCAGTTCGCGCTCCTGTCTCTCCATCTCCTTGCGTTGCTCCTCCTCGGCCTCCCGCTTGGCCTCGATGATGTCCTTGTTCAGCTCGTAATACTTTTGCTCCCAGGCGACTATGTTCATCTTACGTGTGATCTGCCTCAGCACATACTTCATCAGTTTCTGTGGGAGAAAGGCTAACATGATGCCCGACTTGGCTAAGTGAGTTCGACTTACGGCTAGTTCGTTGTCCAGTGGCACGTCGAAGGTGTGCGGCAGCTTGACCATGCGTATGCTGCTGTTGTAGTCGCCTATGCCCAGAATCTTGTTGGGCAGCAGAGGAGGATGCTCGGTGACGGCGGTGATAATGCCGCCACCCAGGACCTCGCTTAGCACAGCGTCATCATCACGAGCTGAAGTCAGGGAGTGAAGGATCAAAGCATAAATCTTATCCGATAGATACTAACCCAATATATCCCAAGCCTCAAGGATGCCATCGATGCGTGTGATGTAGAGGACCGCAGGACGCGTCTCACTCCAAGCCACAGAAGTCAAGTCGCAAGGACGCTTGCGCCATATTATGGGCGAGTCGTGATAGTCCTCCTTCCACAGAGCAAACACCGTGCGCCCAATCGAGGCAAAGAGCTCCGGGTAGAACGGATTCTTGCTCAGGGCCACGACGGGGCCGTCGTGGACCATGGCGAAGTTGATGGAGGCGTTCACCTGCTCCTTGGCACCCGCCTCGCTGTACATGCCCTGCCACTCCACGCGTACTATGTGGCCGTAGTAGGTGGACAGGATCATTTGCTGGCGCAGCTCGGGCGGATTCTTGGGGACAATCGAAATGGGATAGTTGTTGGGCGAGCTGAAGATGAGCTTCGGTGAGGGCGTGTTGACGGTGAACACCGAGGTGTCGGCAATGAGGCCAGTGAGTGGCTCGCCATAGGAGATGCTGTAGATGGGCTTGATCGTCTTGGTCCTCAGCGGCGACTCGTTCTGGGTCAGCTCCTTGGGCAGATTCTTGTTGCGCGCCAGGGCCTCCTTCTCCTTCTTGGAGCTCTCGCCATCCAGGTTCCAGAAGCTAACCGTCCCATCAAAGGAGCAGGTGATGAAGAAGTGGTGGTTGCTGCGCTTGTTCGGGTCCGTGAAGACCTTCCCGAAGTTGTTCAGATAGAAGTACCTGCTGAGCCAGTAGATGCCCGTGATGGCGCCTGTGGGCGAGTGCTCGAGTGGCGACACGGTGGCCGGAGCCACCACCACATCCTCATTTATTTCCATTGTCCAGTTGAGGAAGTCACCGATCATCGTGCGGTACTTGGCCTGCGCCGGCGTCAGGTACTCCTCGTCCTCCAGGTGATCGCAGCGTCCCTGCAGATCCCAGATCACGAGCTGTCCGTTCTGGCAGCCGCCCAACAAGATGTCCCCGTTGAAGGGGCAGAACGAGAGCTTGGTGATCTCGAAGGGCGCCTCAAACTCCAGCTTATAGTTGAGATTGTCGGCAAAGCTCCAGAGTAGAACGGGATTCGGCTCCAGCACTTGGCGCTGCACGAAGTTCACCAGATGGGTGGACTGCTCAATGGTCACCGGAGTGCTGAACGCATACGAGACGGCAACGAGGCCGGACATCTTTGTGTACCAATCGCAGCTGGAGACGAAGCGCTTGTCGCTCTTCGAGATGTTGGCGAAGCAGATGAACTCCTCCAGAAACGGATTGGTGTAGTGCACCACCTGCTTGTTGGTGATCAGCTGATAGTCGTGGCTGAAGGAGAGTAGGAAAAATGGCAATGGGATACGTAAAATTTAAGGAAAACTGAGCGAGGGAAGCTCTCACCGATAGCAGTCGATCTGGTTGAAGTCGAGAGTCTCCAGCAGCAGTTGGACATTGTCAGACATCTGTAGAACTGGTTTGGGCTTTGGCTCTACCGGACCTGCCTTGCCCGGGACGGCTTCCTCCTCCTCGACCTCCGATGCGTCCAACTCCAGGTCTGAAACGGGCACAGATTAGGAGACATCCTCTGAGTATATGCTTTACTAGCTCACCGAGATCGTCGATTTCGTAGAGATACTGCGACCAGGCGTTCGAGGGGAATGTCGGATTGGTTTGCTGCTCCACGCTCGCGGTAGATGGCGCCACCTGTACGGCCACGGGCAGGCGGCGCTTGGTGACGGTCTCGTACTTGACGTCCTCCTTGGGCAGCAACTCGACGACGCCGTCGCGCACATCGCGTGTCATGCGATAGGAGAAGGCGACGTGACGGGGCTGCTTTATGGGATAGACGCTCTGGATCTCGACGTCGACGGGGAGTTCGCTGAAGCGCTCGACGATGATGCTCATCTCGTCCTCGGTGCCCTGGCTGACCCAGCGGCGGGGCGTCTTGCGCAGGCGTCGCTGCATACGCCAGCGGTCGAACGCCTCCATGTTCTGGATCATGCCCATGGCCATCTTGGTGTCCTTGCTGTTCACATAGAAGACAAAGGGATCGCCCTCGGGCGGCTCCTCCTCGGAATCGATCAGCGTGGGGCAGTAGCCAATAAGAATGTAATGCTCCGGATTGAAGCCCTTGAAGAGCTTCACCAATTCACTGGCGTTCTCCAGCTCCTCGAAGAGATTGTCGCGCAGGTCCTTGAACTTGACCTGCTTCCAGGGAAACTCCTGGGTGACGTTGACCCCCACCTGAATCTTCAGCTTCTTCTGCACCTCTTCGCTGGCAAAGGGAAGGAGAAACTGAAAGCGAAGCTTTTTTGGGCCATAAGCAGGCTACCTACGTGATCATCACCTTCTGGCAGGTGGCCAGCCCGAGCAGCGTGCGCCACGCCTCCTGCACGTTGAATACCTTCGTCAAGTCTCTGACATCCTCGTCGGAGTCGGGCTTCTCGAACTTCTTGGCATAGGGCACCTTTTTCCTGGCGCCACTCGCCTCGGTGAGCGCATCAAATTCGCCATCGTCATCCATGTTGTTATAGATTTTTGGATGAGTTTTAGATTTCTGTTTTCTGTTTTCTGTAGATCAAATACAAATTTCTATACTGTTTACTGTTGACTGTTTACTGTTGACTGTTTACTGTTCCCTCTCTCTCTCTCTGTGTTTGTTGTTTATTTACTGTCAGGCCTGCTGTGTGTGTGCCATGGCAATCGTAGAGCATGCGCCTGGGCTATGACAACTTCTGCCAAATGAAATTCTGTTGCAACAAATATTTTCACTCATTTACATGACTTGGCCAAAAGCAAGAGCCAATTTCTGAGTGGGTGATTGTTGTCGATGCTCCTGTTGCCGCTGCTGCATTTCACATCATTATCTGTGACCAAATACGGAACTATGCGAGAGAGGGGCAGAGCGAGGCCAAACGCAATTGTGTGCCACTCACAGAGGCTGAAATATGTGTGTGTGTGTGTGTGTGTGTATTTTTTTGGTTGCGGGGCCAGTCGGAGCGCTGGACATGATCTGTGGCATGTTCGAGCTGGTTCAACAAACGGCAAATGTGGAAAGCTACGCAATAATCGAAATCGAAAGTTCTCTGATGGACAGCTGCGGCTGGGATGTCAATGCACCACCAGCACCACCAACTGTGGTGCCACCAACTGACACACATTTAATGGCCGCACGTCGCTCACTTTCATTTTCAGTCGCATTCTGAGCCAAGGCCCGGCCTGGGCTCAACTTTCGACTTGAGCTGAGCAATTTATGCACCTGTCACTCGATAGCTGCCACCTCGCGATTAGCCTGTGGCACACACACACATATATATATACATATGTATATATAAATCACTCGACAAATTGTTGACAAAACATTTCGTAATTTAAATAAATAAAAAAGAAAAGCTGCCGATAGTCGCTGCAGCTCAAATCCCCAAAACAAACAAAGCAAAGCAAAGCAACACACAACTTCCTCATCCGCAAGCTAAGAGCCTGTCCAGGCACAACAATGACGTCGACGGCGGCTGATAATTTTTTTGATTGTGCCCAGCTCGCGCTGTTCGAGCTGCTCATATGCAAAGTGGGTCCGCCGCGCAGCGAACAATAGCCGCCTAGCCACTAGCGCTACGTAGAGCGGCTAACCACCCTTGCCCCTGCCCCAGCCACTGTGCTGCCTATTGACAGTAGTCGAGCGAGCCAGCAGGACTTGGCCAAAGCCAAAGAGGTGATGCGCTTTCTATGGTAGGGCTAAGAGTGGACTATAGTAACTATATATTATATATTATATATATCATAATATAAATATGAAAATAAATATAAATAATATAGATTTATTGTATTATTATTTCGAGCTCTTCTAAAATAATACAATAATATTCTCTTTATAATTTAACATATTTATATTTTTTTTAGTTTTTTAAATTTATGGGAAACAAATTTTATATATTTTTTTTATTTTTTTGTTTGACTTTATTTTTAAAGAACTTTAAGCAGTTTTATTAGAATCTATTTCAAATATTTTGCAAATATTTTTAAAATAGAAAAGTTGAGTAGAGGGAGAGCTTACTAAGGCTCTACCTTAGTTGAAGTCGAGTCTTATAACTATAACATATATGAAAATATATAGTAATGGGGTCTTAAAGCTACAATACTTCCGACCATTGAAAGGCTCTTCTGTCTCTGAGAATCAGTATGTCTCGCTTTAGCTTTTAAATGAATGAAGGCTTTGCTGTCTTAGCCTATATATATAATTTTCATTCGAAAAGTTGATGATTGGACTTCAAACTGACTCAACTTTAGGCTGACTCACGCAGAAGAACTGTCTGAAATCAAGAAGAAGCAAATTTGATGAGCCTTTGGAGCATTTACTTTGAATACTTCGTTAGAGGCTTTCTGTTATAATTAATGTGAGCATCTTAATCACATCAATAAGAACAGCTTAAGACAGCTCAAGGATATAAATGTATATCTACACATATCTATATATATATAAATATATCTATATATATATACAAGATACAACCGAGCACAAAAAAAACAATTTCTTTGCACAGCTTTATTTGAAACCAAGTCCAGTTCCCCACTGAATATATGTATATTCAAATGCTTGTAATTAATATAAAGATATCTGCAATTTTATTCGAGCTGTTCGCATGTTAAAGCCCAACTGATACGAGTGTATATATAAATCTGTTAGATTACGATATGCGCCTGTCACAAACATCACATAAAATTATGGGATACTTGCGCTAAGACAACAGCAGCAGCAGCAACAGCAATTGTTGTTGTTGCTGGTGGCGGTGGTGTTGGTGGTGGTGGGGCTGGGTTCGACTCGATGGCTGAGTGGGGCAGAGCCAATGGGAGTCGCGAGTGAGCGAGTGAGGAGGCAGTTGTACAACTGGCGACAAAATGTTGCATGTTTGCGGCTGTCACCAGCTGCCCGTTGCATGCCGCCTGCCACATGTTGCCAGTTGCCTCTTGCCTCTTGCCTGTTTCCAGCAATATATGCAAAAAGGTGCTAAAAAGATCAGAGGCAGCGATTTATCTTCATTTGCATTTGACGTCGTTGGCTGTGTGTCAAAAAGGTGTTAAGTGCCACAGCCACAGCCACACTCAGAGTCAGAGTCAGAGTCAGAGTTGCAGTTGCAGTCGGCGCTAGAGTTGCCACGTTTGACTCTGCGGCGCCGCTTTTGATGACAACCGACAGCAACGGTAGTCGAAGCGCATAATTTTCGATATTTTATAACTTTCCGAAAAGGAAAAAAAAAAAACAAAACGAAAATCAAAGAGCTGGAAACTGGAAACAAAAATTGACTCTAGCCTGGCACATCAATCCGGTGGACCGACCGCCCAATAAGGCAAGCCGCCCCAAGCACCGTTATTAGCCGCTGCCAAATTGGCCAGCAACAGCAGCCGGGCCAAAACAATGCCCACTTCTAGGCAGAGAGCCCAGATAGTCGCACCGATAAAAGGGACATGAAATTCAAATTTAAGCGCCAAATTTACTTTGCGACTCTTTTATCAGCGAGTGAAATTTGCCTGAAATTTGGCTTCCGTATTACGACGTTTTGTGAATTATGTGAGAAATTTGTTAGTCCGCTAAATGCTCCGCTGATTTTCCCCAATCCCATTGGCGGTGCCCGCCAGAGGCGCGGCGCGGCAACCGAGGGCTGCGGGCGGCCACGGATTATGGCTTTCATGGCCCGAAATTGGGCCACCCACGGAGTGTGTGCCATTAGGCCCGAAGACCGCTACAAATGGCAATCAATTAAGATTGGGTCTGATTTCGGCACACTTATCTGCGCCAGTGTTGGGCAGCGCCAAACTGTTGCAAATCGCTGCTAGACGGCGGCCGATAAGTATAATACAAAAAGAAAAGTAATATAGGTAAATGGGAAATTGGAGTAGAAGAAAAATAAATATGGGGAAATTAGAATAATGAAAATTTAATAGGATTTGCAGATAATAAGTGGAGAAGGGAGGCTACGAGAGATTGATTCTAGTCCAAGTATTGAAATTTGGCGAGAGATTTGGTTTTGTATACATGTGTTATTAGATTCATAATGATAGTGATGATAATGATGATGATGATGCTGGTGATGGTTTTGATAATGGTGATGATGATGATGATGAAGATGATAATGATATTTATAATGTAGAACTAATGCTAGTGGTAAAATAAATAATAATGATAATTCTACTTATGTTAATGCTAATGCTAATGCTAATGATAATGACAATGATAAGCCACTCATCATGATGATTATAATGAAAAAATAATAGTGGGTGCAGTAAAAATAATAATGATAATGCCTATGCTTATATTAATGATAATGCTAATGCTGATGATAATGACAATGATGATGATAAACAATCCAGTCATCATTATAATGTAAAATTAATGCTGGCGGTAGTAAAAAGAATAATGATAATGCCAATGCTTATATTAATGATAATGCTAATGCCAATGCTAATGACAATGATGATGATAATGATAATGAAACAATATTGCAAATGATAAATGCAATGTCAGTGATAATGAGACTGGAAGTGGCAATGGCAATGCCAATGACAATAATAATGACAATGCCAATGATAATGACATTAGCAACGATGGCCATAATAATGATAAAGATACTAACCATAACTATGATCAGGCTGAAAATGTTGCTAATGCTAATATTCAATATTCAATAAATGAGAATATTCGCAACGGATATTAGCCGCAGATAATTCCATATTAACCCCAAGCAGCACATCAGGCAGGCAGGCAGGCAGGCAGACTTTCGCCTTTTGCAATTGTCGCTAATCTGTTAGGGAAAATCTGTAAATTAGAATTCGCATGTGGCAGAGAGTGGCTGCCGCATCGAATCGCCGTGCGGCAATGTGTCGGGCCGGTGACAATGATAATCCCTGCAAAAATATGCGCACAAATTAAGTATCCCAAGTGCGGCGATCCAAAACGGATTTGGTGGCTGGCGGTGGTTAGCGGCGGCCGCTCGGCCCCCGTCCATTGTTGGCATATTTAAAGTTGTAAAATAGCGAAAAACACGTTTGACCGACATTCGTGACCAAAGTGCGGCTGCTGTGGCCAAAAGCTGAGACGCCGAGACTCTCAGGCTCTGAGACCAGGATTTCAATTTCGATTTCGATTTCGCTGCGGCAGCAGCGGCGACAAATGTGCCACGTCCCACCGTCCCAGGCAATTGACCGTGCGACTACTTTAGCAAATGAAAATGGTTAACAGCAGAAAGAAAAGAAAAAACCCAAATAGTAGAAGAAGGAAAAAAATGGATATAAAGGTTTGCACAGCCAAACATAATTTATGATGCACTTATGTGGGGCTTGGGCCCCGGCGACAGCCTGTGTGAGTCATGTTCGCTGGGCCGTCGCCAGGTGTCGCTGCGGCGTTTAAGCAAAAGTGAAACTGAAACTGAAAATGAAAATCAAGAAAATCAAGAAAATCAAGAAAATGTCCACAAGCTCGATGGCCCTAAATTGTGGCGCATTGTGATATTTATGATGGTCTCGCATTTTAGCTTTTAATCACATGTGAATGCGACCACGAGTCGAGTGCGCTGGGTGCACTGACCTCAACCTCAACCTACGTACGGAGTGCAGTGCAGCAGCGGCTACTGTATTGCGGTGAAAATCCCCAAAAACCTAACTATGTTAAACAGCGAAATCTGACTTGGGCTCGGGCTCCAGCTCAGGCGCATGACTCCCGACGACAGCGGCATCAAGATAAAGCCGCATGACATACGGCGACAAGAAGCTACCAGAGCTTGCGCCAACGCCAAGCCACGAGCAGGAGCTCAGCTCAAGCTGGGCAACTGGGCAGCAGCCGGGGTAGCTGGAGGAGCCCAGCAGCAGTCAGCGTCAGCGTCATCGTCATCACCATTTGGCCACAGCGATCGCCCCAAACATTTTGTGCGCCCAAATTTGGTCAAATGTGCAAAATTGTAGCCGCGCGCTGTCAAATCTTTTGGCATAGAAAGCGAAATTTAGCTTTGTGCCCAACTCAATGCAGTTTGGCCGCTGCCAGAGCGGCGAGGCGAGGCGGGCCTAACCTTCTGCTGTCTTCGCTGTCGCTGTCGTTGCTGCTGAGGTAATCTTTGTGCCAGCCAGACAAATGGCCAAGTGCCAAGCGAAGCGAGAATCGCATAGAATTATGCGCCTGAAATCGAAAGTGCTTGAAATACCCTGTAGCTAGGCTGACGTAGGGTGTTTCTAGTTGGGAAATTCGATTCATTTTAGATTGCTTTTAGATTTCTTTTTGATTTTTTTATTAGTCTTTGAATCTTTGTTGTCTCTTTCAAATTTGCTGCTTTTCAGTTATCGCCTTTCTTTGTGATTCTCATAAATTTATGTAGGCTTTATTGTTTCAATTTAAGTATTCTCTATTGACTATGATCTTAAGCTCTAATCAACTCTGTTCAAGCATGCTTGTAACTAGCACTATAATTGTGCAGAAAATGTGTTTATATTAAATACGCCTCTCTCTGCAATTCTCACTTATGTTATTATCGCAGTGTTTCAATTTTAGTATTATCTCTGTCTGTCTCTCTGTGTCCTTCCTTTCATCTCTCTCTCCTCTCTCTCTTCTATCTCTCACTCTCTCCCTCTCTCTCTCCCACTCTCTCCTCTCTTTCCTCTCTTTCCTCTCTCTCCTCTCTCTCCCTCTCTCTCACTCCCTCTCCCTCTCTCTCTCTCTCTCCCTCCCCCTCTTTCTCTCTCTCTCTCTCTCTCTCTCTCTCTCTTCCTCTGGCCAACTCTGCCTTCAACTTAACTTTACTTTTCCTTATGATTTTCCAAACACTTGTTTCATATATAAAAACTCAATAAACATTAGG
The DNA here is from genome assembly GCA_035047545.1 of Drosophila paranaensis. Classification (NCBI taxonomy): domain Eukaryota; kingdom Metazoa; phylum Arthropoda; class Insecta; order Diptera; family Drosophilidae; genus Drosophila; species Drosophila paranaensis. Next base: position 18,214,208 of record JAWNPL010000145.1, read on the forward strand.
CATAAACATAGTTAATCATATTCGCTCTTTCTCCCTCTCTATCTCCCCCCTTGAACCATCCCTCAGAAACCCATCGACTTTCCATTTCAATTGTTAAAAAAAAAAGCGAACTTAAAATATTTTCAATTAAGTTTTTTATGTCCACGAGCAAATGGGCATGGGTTGATATATAATCGGACAAAGGCGTTGCAGCCAGAGGCCCACAAGTTAATAAAAAGCGAATTTGGTTGTAAATGGTGTACAATAACATAAATGTGATCCATTAGCCATTAAAGTCCCTAGCTGCAGATCGACGAATTTTTTATAGCTGCTGCGGCTGCTGTTGCTGCAGTCATTTGTCGCATGACGTCATGGCAGCAGCTCGTGTTGCATAGCTGCAAATGTGGCTGTGGCAATGTGGCAACGTTAGCATTAACGCCGGCCCACGCGGCGTATGTGTAATCAATCAAAATGGCCAGCGGATCGACGGAGGCCAAGGCAGAAGCCACAGGGCGGTGCAAGCGCTGATGCTGGTGCTTGCCGTTGGTTGCTTGCCACAGTGTCAGGGGCAGAGGCCGCTGCCAGTTGCCACTTGTGTGTGGCATTCGAGGGCGTAATTACATTTTTATTGCCAGAGCTGAGCTGAGGTGAGCTGAGCTGAGGCAGGTGCGGTTGCCGCATGCATCTTTGCCGTAAAAAGGCTCCCATGAAAAGAAAACACAAATTAATGCCAGATTTCCGTAAAGAGCGAAAATCCGCAATGATTGCCAGCCGGCGGCCAGTTTAATGATTAATTTTCCCAGCCAATTGAGCCACCCGCAATGACAATAAACTAAAATTTATGTAGAGCCCGCCGCCGGTAGTGGGCCGCGAGAATGTTGCACACACAAATCGAATCGAGTCGAATCGACGCGAATCGAATCGAATCGAATCGAAGTTTTGCCTGACTTTTTTTATTTACAATTTAATGTGGCACTCGCATGAAAATGAATCGGCCGAGAATGGGGCGATAAACATCGGCATGGCACGACTCCCAGAGCCCAGAATCGATCTTGGCCAGGCCCAAGTTGGCCAACAGCCACACGACATTTAGCTGGGTGTGTACAAGAATCAGCAGCAACTACAAAAAAAGACCAACAACAATGCGAAAAAGGTCAACGGGCTGCAATCAAAATAACTCAAAATAACTCAATTTTCGGGAGCAATTAAAACGCTGGCGCTGATCTGCCCCGAGCCGATAAAAGCCCACACATCGCCGCCTTGGCGGCAACATGTAACATTTGTCTTTGACGCCAAGCCACAAAAAAAAAAAAAAAAAAAAACAAGCAAAAAGATCGATGAAGCAAATAATCAACAGAGAAGAGGAGGGATACGAGTAGACGAAGTGGAAATGCCCTAACAGACAGTTGGGAGTTGTTGAGCTGAGGCGAGGGTAGAGCACTCGAAGTGTAAGCTGGTTAAATAGAATATAAATTTATTTTGAAGTACAGAAAATCAGATCTTGTCCACTTTGTATAGATATAAAATGTTTTCGCCTTGACTAAGGCCTGACTAAGGCTGAGCAGGCAATCGCAAGTTGCCCTCAGCTGGCATAAGACTTAAGCTTACGATGCCTGGCTATCAACATTGATATATCACATATATATATCAGCTGCTGTTATGCACTTAATTAACATATATTGTGCATTACCCCGAGTTAGGGTATGTGCATGTAATTAACAGTCAATAATAAAAATTACGTATACGCATAGGTGCATTTTTGGCCCGGCAGTCGAAGCAATTAATATGCTCATCGATATTGTCTGGCCACGCAACGGCTGGCCTTTGTTCGGGGGCAGCAAAACAACAGAGATAAAGACGCAGAGAGAGAGAGAGAGAGAGAGAGAGAGAGAGAGGGGGAGAGAGTGGGCAGGGGACGTTTGCTGTGCTCTGCAGCTTCACCCGCAACGAAAGTTTTTAGCGAATTCTTGGCTCGCTTTTGAGTGAAATGAAAAGTGAAATTACTTATTATTAATGAAATTAATATATAAGCATGTTTGGGTGCGTGTACTCGTATGTGTGACAGCAACACGTACATATGTTAAATCATAAAAAAACGCAACGATAAATAAAGAGAGGCTCCAGCTTCGGGCCGGGCCGGGGCCGGGCCACGGCGCGTCGAGTCGAGCCATTCCATGGAACACGTTTCGCAGGCAGCATCACAGATAAAAATGCTTTGGCTTTGGCCCCGCCATTAAAAAGTTCACTTTCGTTTGTGTCCAAAACATATATGTATATATATGCTGCATGCTGCATGCTGCATGCTGCCTGCATGTCGATGTCGTTTTGTTGGCTGTGCATCTGCTCAGTACTCTCCATTTATATGATAATGAACACGTAAAAATTGCGCAAAACCAGTCGCCAATCGAACCCAAAAAACGTTGCAAATTGTTGCGGATGCTCCAGCAGCAGCAGCAGCAGTCGAAGCAACAGCAGCTGTCCCACTGCCTGATAGCCTGTCCCAGTTCGAATCGGTTTACCAGTGAACCCAATTTAAGGTTTGTATCTGCTCATCTCTGGCCAGTTGACAAAGTGACTGCACATGAAGGTCGCCTTGTCAGCCGAAATGTGTTATGATGAAATATGATACGCTAAGATTAACGATGACTTCCATAGATAAAGCTCGAACTAATTAGTCAGCGGGCAACAGAAACAGATGCAGATGCAGATGCAGCAGACATGCGACATAAGAGACATGGAACATGGGACATATAACATAGTATTAGCTGTTACGCAAGCTCAAGTGTTTCCCCAGTTTTCTGGGAAGATGCACTAAAACCTTTGGATTAATTACATTCGCCTGTGAACATGACAGCAAATGCAATTCAAGCTGCTCAAAGCTGTTAGATAAATTTTAAAGAATCGAGTGTGTTATGAAAGGTTTTGTGTTTTGTATGTGGGGAGTATATGTATCTATAAGCAAAAATATATAATATATATAATTCAGACAATAAACAGCAGTAAATCAATAGTGTAATAGCAGAAGCTGACTTCAGTATTATATACAGTTTTTGTATAAGAAAAAATCTGAAAAAAATACTGATTCAATTTCAAGTGGTCTTTATTTCTATTTATATTAATTTGTAGCCGAAACTTAGTCATGTCTTTACACTCATGCCACATCCTCTTATGTACAATGAAGCTGAAGATCGCCGAAGGTTCATTAAGTGATCTAAGCATACATGCATAGGGCAGCAAAAGAAAGCTAACATATCACTTAGTGGTTACTTAGCTTAGTTACTTCTTAAGAATGGCTTAGATTACTCAATGAATCCTCTCCAATCTCTTGATGGCAAATAGATCATAAACATTGACAGAAACCTGTCGATATATATAAAACAATGAATATATATGATAATCACAGTGCAAATGATCTTCCACTTCTCAGAGTGCACCAAGAGACTCATAACGGAGACTAAAGAGACGGAGACTAAGCATCTATTGCCTATACAATTGTTAAAAATATGCATAAACTTATTGATTTCAGCATGCTTCCAGCCTTAGATATTGAGAAAATAATACTTATATATAGACAATATATTACTCTATATACCCATTGCCCTCATCACTTCCAACCCCAACCCTAACAGCCTTAACAGCCCATAATCACTCAGATTATCAGCTACTAAACAGCTACCCATTACCTGCTCAAACTCCTCTCTCTCTCTCTCTCTCTCTCTCTCTCTGCCAGCTCTCAGCTCTCCCCAGCTCTTGCTCAACATTTTTAAGGCCTCATCAAATTAAGTCTGCCATTAGCTCGAATCGAGCTAAAATAAAACAATTTGATATCCTGTCTTTCACTCACTCGAGCTCTGGCTCTGGCTGTGGCCGCCCCCCGCAGACGCTGTCCAATTGTCGCCGCAATCAAGCGAAATTTGCGTGTAAACAAAATATATATATATAAGTAGCGCATCGGGATTGTAAATATCGGGGCAATTACACAACTTAATTTGGATTAATGGCCGGGCATAAATTGCACCCTATAAAAGCGAAATAAATGCCAGCCACGATTTGTCTGCGGGAAAATGCGTTGCGAATATTTATGTAATTTTCAATTTCCTTGTGGCCTTTTTAATTAAAACATAAATATTTATATGGAATATTTCACATTGCGATGTGCGCGCCAAGCACTCGAAATTAATTCGCCAAATAAATAATAAAATCATTTACAATATAATTGCAGCGCCGACGCTGGCGACCAGCAAACGGCAAACACTTTCACCTTCGCGCGCTGGGTGGGTGGAGCGGTGGTGCCAGGTGGTTTGAGGGGGGGGGGGGGGGGGGACAGCTGGTGCAGTTTGGAGGCTGGGTCGCCGTTTGTTGGCGTTGTTATTTATGCTTTGTGGGTGTTCAACATGCAGCATTTTAAAGTCTTTACCACAGATATTTTATTGTTGCAGCCAGGCTAAAGAAAACAACATTTATGTTCGGAGCGTTAAAAGTCTTTATGGCATGCGAGTGGCTGCAATTAGCCAGCTAAAAATCAAGAGCCAAAAATGAACTCAAATTGTTACTTTTCTGTCTCCCTCTCTCTCTCGCTCTCTCGCTCTCTTAACCTGTCAATTGATAAGCCAAACACACACCCAACGAGCAACGCCCAGCCAAAACTAACATTTATTGCATAACTCACACAGTTTGTCATCGATCGTCGCATAGAATCTAACATTTTCACCTGCCCAATTGACAGTTGGCGTTAAATCGCAGCTGGCAATCAATAAATGTTTGATTAGCCCAAAGCACATACATAAAACATGGCCAAGATGATCATAATGCTTACGATTATGAGCCCAACACACACAATTGCCAGCTGCTGATAGCCCAAAATAAACCTAAAAAGCTAGCCACAGTGGGCCCAAGATAGAAATTGATAATGAATCATGCTGAGTGGATTTTCTGCATGGAAAATATCTTGAAACATGCAGAAATTTATTATAAATATCTTGAATAATCCGAGAACAGTTCGTTCATTATTTTAAACATGCAGTTAACATGCCTAGCTTCTGTTAGCCAGCATTTACAGCTGTAATGTTAGAAAATTAAAAAAAAATATATAAAATATATAAATAATTAAAAATGTATAAAAATGTAATTTTTATTTATAATTTTAATTTATATATTTAAAATAATAAGTTTAAAAAATATAGGATATATGTAAAAAAATATAAAACATAAAATAAAGTTTATAAAATATAAAAAATGTACAAAATATAAAAAAAAATTAATATAAAAAATATATATAAAAATTTAAAATATATATAATATATAAAAAATTTAATATGTAACAAAAATATAATATAACAAAATATATATATATATATAACAAAAATATATGTATAAAATATGAAATGAAGCTAAAGCACTCAGCAGTTAAGTAAACTAAGAATAGTTAAGCAAATCTTAAATAACTGAATTATATATACATTCAGAGACAATTGTTTCAGAGTCAGTGTGCTATGTGGTAGTCTGTCTCTCTGTCTGGCTCTCTGGTTAACAGCGGCTTAACTGGCTGGGGCATAACTCATAAGCGTGCTGCAAGCTGCAGCCAGGCATTTGTTAAGTGGCACAAAATGCCAATGAACTTTGGCATGCGGCACCAATTGGCAATTGTTGCTGCTGCTGCAGCTGGTGGTGGTGGTGCCTTTGTGTGGGTTAGAAGCAACGCGTTGCACAGGCAAACGGAAGCGACCTCGAGTGCCATCCGAGTTGGGCGATAATTTGCGACCACTTGACATGCATATCAGAGCAGCAGAGCAGTAGAGAGGCAGCAACAGAGAGCGAGAGAGAGAGAGAGAGATAGAGAGAGAGAGAGAGAGAGAGAGAGTGAGTCAAGCAGGGAGTCTGCAAGGCCGCAGCTTTCGGGTTGCTGTGCATGCTTGAAGCGCGTTAAACGATGATTTAATGCCAATAAATAAGTGTAAACGTTCATTACAGATAATTAATGTATCTGCGCCATGGGTTCAACGGGGTCCCGAACCGTTGCTGCCCCAGACTCCAGACTCCAAGCTCCAAGCTCCAGCTACAGACTCCAGCAACGCCAACAAAAAAAGTGAAACTTCAATTAGACGCTTAACAACATTATGGCGTGGACGATTAAGCCTTAAATTACGAGCATGGTTCATGCAGACGATTTGACATTTCACCTGTAAAATGAAGCGAGATGTGGACTGAGGCAGGGGGGAGGGGCGGGGCGCAACTGACAGAGCAGGTAGAGCCGCCGCTCTGCCTGCCATTGATCGCTTTATCAGTCTCGCAGCAATTTCCATTGAGCTCGCCCTGACAATGTCGCCCAATTCGTCTTGCAGTTTTCATGCCTGCCGGCCTGGAAATTGTGTGGCTCGATTTTCGGTTTTCGGTTTTCGGTTTTCGGTTTCAGTTTTCAGTTTTCAATTTAAAATGTAAATCAAGTGTGAAAAGGCAGCAAAAAGCAACGAGCCAGCCAAAACTGTGTGCAGCGAAAGTGTTGCAATTGCAATTTGCCTGTTGCAAGCTTTTGACACATTTTTCCTCTCGGGCTGTGTATTGATTTATTTTGATTGTTAATCAATTTGGCGCGCCTGCTGCTGCTGCTGTTGTTGTTGTTTCCCTCTCAGCTCTGGTAATAGTTCAATGAAATTATAAATCAGCCGTTTGCGAGTCGAGGGCGGCTGAGCATCAGGCTGGCCCAGAATGCAGCCAGGTGACACACTTTTGGCCTGGCTCATTTGTCAGGCGAGCGCACGGGAAGCAAAGCAAAAAGGTTGTGCCACAATTTGCGCATGCGCACGCAAATTATGCGCCATAAATCAAGCGGCAGGCGAGCCTGCAACGGGCGGTGGCAAGTAGGTGTAGCCCCAACTGTCGCCTGCCGCTGATTACCAGCTCGCAGATAAACTCACACACAGCAGCCAAAGAAAGTGAATATATCTCTATATGTATTATGTATGTCTATATATATATATGTAAGCTTCGATTATGGTCGATCGCGTGCCTCGGCAATTGGCAATTGGCTGCAACTGCCGATGCCACGTGTTGCATGTGTTAGTTTGACATTTGTCCGCCTGACCCTGACCCACAAAAGTCAGCGAGCCAAATGCAATTGCAACTGCCACTTGCCAAGCTGCCGCCGCCTGTTGCAAGTTCCATTTGAGGCGATCGGCCAATTGAAAAGGAAAATAAGAAATGAGAAAAGTCAGCGTTGCCAGACGTCAATCACTTTGCCACCGACAGCAGACGGCATGCAAAAAACACAGCAGCAGCAGCGGCAGCAGGAGGAAGAAGAAGAAGGGAAGAGGAAGGGGAGAGGCAGTGCCAGCAGAACCTCTGCTAGCCCCCAAGGTTAACGTGGCGCAAGCACAGCCAAACGGTGGCCAAGCGCACAGCCAAATGGAATGAAATCAAATGAAGCGCAGGCTTCACTCCACATTCCGCCGACAGCTGGCGGCTAGAGATGGAACCGCGCACGTCTCTAGACACATATGTGGAACTAGTAAGTAATACACAAATTTGTGAACTAGTTCCAAATATGGATGAATGAAGATGACTTTGATATGCATTTTGGTTTCGTTGACTTGATTTTTTGAATTTCGGAACTAGTTCCGAAATACTAGTGCTTGTTACCCAGCGGCATTTTTAGTGTGTTAGCCGAGGACCTATAAAAATAAGCAATATTTATTTAATTCTGCTCATATTAATCTTTTACAAGCGCCTTTAGCTTGTTCTTTTACCGGAACTAGTTTAAAATGTTATGTAAAATAAAATCAATGAACTTGTTTTGCTCTTCAAACGGAGCTTGAGTGAGTGAATATGAAATGCATAATTTCTAGAAAAAATCAATAACATTCATTTGAACTAGTTCATATGTGCCTTTATCATTCCTTTATTGGTTCACAGTCAGACTGCTCAAATAAACTAGATCATAGATACTAATTCTTCAATTCAATTTACGCCACAAACCTTTTAAGACTCTTCAGAGATATGACTAGGATCCGTGACTCCATTGACAGCCTATGAACTAGTTTAAGAACAGTTCACTTTAAGTTCAGCAACGAAACTAGATCAGTCCGCTGCTTGAGCTTAAACTAGTTCACATCTCGGTTCAAACTCAAGTTGAACTTGCGCCAAATGCATTCCGCATGCTTAACCTGCCATAGATGAGGCTAACACTCGATCCACTTGCATATGGCACTCACGATCCGTCACGCTGCCTTCTCTAGAGCTCGCGGGCAGAGCACAGCCTTCCAATCGCAGCGGCGCTCGTTGCTTTGTTCTTTTGAAACGCCAAGCCCGAAACGTCACTCCAAAAAAAAAAAAAAAAAAAAATGACTAAAGAAAGAAAGAACCAGGCAAACACACTCTTAACTTTGTTTTCATCTATATATAAATATTTTTTTACCTATTTATTTTTTTGAGTAGCCGTCTCAAGAAGAGCGCCGTTGCCTTTTTGACAGCCGCCTGGCATGTTCATTTTTATGGCCATCAACGTGGCCTAAACTGACTCCAACTCTCACACCCTCTCCCTCTCTCTCCCTCTCTCTCTCGCTCTTTCATTAGCAGTGCATTCTTAGAAGCTCTAGCTATGCGCTGCTTCGTTCTAAGACTTGCGGTATTTCTGGCCACAGTTCAGCCCCAGATTCAGCCTCATCTTCTCTCTGTCTTCTATAGGGCGTATATATATACTTTTTTTGTATTTTGATTACAAATTGAATTTTATACGTTCGCCTTCGCAGTGCATTGATTTATGATATTTTATTCTGCCCGCGCGGCTACAGTTCGCTTCATTTTTAATTAAGTCCAAGTCCGAGTGTTAGCCAGCAGCATTTGATTTATGCTCTGCTCTCTCTCTCTCTCTCCCTCCCTCTCTCTCTCTCTCTCTCTCTCTCTCTCTCTCTCTCATATATATATATGTATAATTAAAGTTGAAAGTAAAGAAACTCTTGCGATCGGCGCTTGGTTAGAAACGTCGCGCATAGCTTTCCCTTGAGTTTGTCTTGATCTTGTCTCTGGGCCTCGGACATTGCGTGCGATTGCATTACGAGTGAAATTTTCAGCCTTTTCTCGCCTGGCGATCTTGAGACATCGATAACCTTTTTGCTTAGGTTTTTTTTTTCCTCCATCTAAAACTGACATCATCAGAGCGCAAGCAGTTCGCAATTTAATGCCGTGCCATGAAGTATTTTTTGAAATACCCTGGAACTGGATGGAAAGTGGAAGTTTAGGCTGTAAGGGGTTTGGTGGAGTAGTAGGGGGGAGAGAAGAAAATGAAGTTAAGGCAGAGTAACAGTCGAGTGGATAAGGATTTGTCTAGCTGAGTGCTCGTTATATATTCTAGTCTTGCCAAAAAGATAATAGATAAATTCCTTGCTAAGTAGTGTTTGGATGTCTTCTAGTCGGATACTCCCGATTACAGCACTCGTGCTTGATTTTCCTTTTGCTTCGGTTTCTGATTACATAAATTTGGCGCCTGACCGCGAATCAAAGAAGCAGAGGGCGTCGGGCTGCGCGCGCGCGAGCGAGAGCTCCACATTTGCATCTCCGAAGCGGCAGGCAAATGTGTGTCAGGCGCTGGGGCGCGGCATATGTAATTACAATAACTGCAACTTGCAACGCAGAATGTGTATTTGAAGTGGGAGAGCACGAGGAGGAGGGAGGGAGGGAGGAAGAGGCAAGCCAACTGAGAAGAAGGAGGAGGAGAAACCTGTCGCTTTTAATTAAAGGCCGCCCGACTCTAAGTAACTTTTCATGTATCAACTTATGCGCGCAATTTTAAGCGACAGCAACAGCAACAATCAGAAATAACTTTTGCATTTAGTCATAACTGCATTTAAAATATTTTCGATTGTTGCCTGGCCCCACACACAGGTACACAAAACTCGTATTGGGATTTGATTTGGATTGTTCGTAACTCCCCCATATGCAAAAAGCCAAAGCCGAGAGAGAAAAATGTATAGAAACGGGGATGGAGGCTGAATGCAATTGTATCCCAGCCGAGGTACGACCCACTTCTGTCATGTCGCACGATAAATACTTGGAGATTTATTGTTCGCCACAGTGGCAGGCATAATTACAATTTATGCCCCATTCGGAGGCAGCGCAAACAAACAAACAACCAACAAACAGCTTGTGCAATCTACGAGCCAAGTTCAAAGCGTGTTTTGAGGAAGCTGTCGCCAAAGACAAAGACCGTACAAATTGCAAAAGGAAGCTGTCCATCGTCTCTTGTCTCCCAGTCAGAGTTTGTCTACCTGCCGCACAATTGCCATTATTCTTGCGACTATTGAAAGTGAATATTTATAAGTAACGGCCGCATATATCAAACTGAACGAAACCTATGGCGAAATATAAATACTCTCGCTTGTCAGATACTTAGAGGAGACTTAAGATGTGCTTAAGAAACTGCTAGATTGAAGTAGAAGCTGAGCTGGAAGCTTTGCACTCGAGTTTCAGATAACTTATGGGAGCTTTAATGTACTTGCATTAGCTTTCTACAGCTTTTATAGCATAACATGCATGAGCTTTCAGTACGGCAAACAACAAGCTTTATTTTCAATCTTTAAGTCAAGATATCCTAGACTTTCATGAGACCAAAGCTTATAGTCAGCTTTAATGAGCTTTTCCCACTTATAAGGAACTTTTGAGAAAGCTATAAATAATAACTCACAAATTTCAAGAATTCTAAGCTTTAACTTAAACTGAAGCCGATACTGCAACAGATTCTAAAATAAATCTCTCAGCTGAAAGACTTAAGTCTGTCAGCCAAGCCTCTCTCCCCAGCTGATTGTCCCTTCAGTTAGGGTAGCTTTGACTTTCGCATAGCATTTCTGGGGGGGCCGCCATTGCATCATGTGAAGTTGAAGCACTTGGCTGCTATTGTTGAGCACATAATTAAGCGCCGCTTAGCTTATGTAATTAACGTCAGCCAAACGAGCGAGACAGAGAGCGGGAGACCCCGAAAAAGACGAAGTCTAATGAATCGCTGCGGCCAGCTGCGTGCGCTGATTTATATGCGAGTTTTTCAAGAGTTTGTTGTTGTTGTTGTTGTGTGAATTGTGTTTTGTCACCGTGTGCACAAGTCCAACAATTCGATCTCGCTCTCCACTGGAGCACTCATATTCGCCAGCCAGTCAAAGTCAGCTCCAATCGAGCTCGAACTCCAAGTCGAAGTCGCCGTCGCAGCCGCAGCCGAAGTCGGAGCATGTGACATAAGTTGCCGGGTGTATGGCAATGATATATGAATATGACAAAGCGACATGGACAACTTTATTGGCTCATGAAAAGCGCTGTCACTGCCGCTGACTGACATAAATCACGAGCAAAGAAAAAAAAACCATGCGACGAACCCAACGAGCTGCAAACGCAGCGATCGCAGCAGCAGATCTGCAAAGCAACCAAAGACAACAAACTCCAAAATAAATCAAAAATCAATTTTCGACAAAAAGAACCAAGACGACGAGACGTCACAATCTGAACGTTCATCCAGCGTGAAGATCGCGATCTGCAACTGTGTGTGGGTTTATCTTGCCTCAGCTAACAATGGACAGAAAAAACGGAGAAAAAAATATAGAAAAAACTTGAATATTTATATATATCTCTAGTTAAATCGAGGACAAGTTCTTAGCATTTAAAATTATATAAACATATATATATTTATTTACATATTTATGTTTATGCCTTGATGAAGATCGATTTGCAGTTGTTATGGCAGCTGATTTATAACAGTCGAAAACAGTTAGTGGCTTGCTGTGATCAAGGTTAACCTCACGAATTATAATTATTGCGCCACTTTATTATCGCCAGCAGATGGCACAATGACCCGAGATAAGCTTGAATATGAACTAGTTCAGCTGAAGTTCAATTGCCTCAGCAAAGCTGAGAAAGAGCTCAAATGTATATAGAGATGGGACTTAACTGTTAATGATAAATATTTTATATGATATGCTTAGGAAAGCCAAAAAAAAATATTTTAGTATATAAAATATAAAGATGTTGCTGAAGAGTTTGAGCTTGACATAAGACTGAACTGAGCTAGTTCTAGGAGTAGAAGTTGGCGTCAAGAACACTGATGCTGACAGCGACAAAGCAGCGGAAAGACCTGAATTGACATAGAAGTAATATAGCCTAGTATACCCTATACTAATTAGGGTATCTTTTAAATGAAAATATATCTAATATCTAAACAGAAGATTCCCAGCATCGCCCAGAAGAAGACTATCTTCTCTAAGGCTTTAAACTTTCTATTCTTATTGTGTATTATCATAGGAATCGTATCTACCCTTCCACCTCTCACATATAACTGCTCCAACTCACGTACCCTTTTCTCGCCCAACTAATATGCCCCATAGCCGACATACACTACGACCTGCCCTAGAAGCATACAGTAGCTGTTCCCGTTTTTCATTTCATTTGTCATAGGAGCCCAACAAAGTAGACCAGCAAGTGAAAAACTACGTCATATGTGGCTGCCGCTGACACGCCACCTATCGGCTGGCGGAAAGCGCAGTCAGACACGCCATCTAGACACGCTAGCAGTGGTCAGACTACACACACTGAACACTCATATTTAGTCCATTTGGCTCAAGTTTTTTTGTTTTTTTTTTTTTTGCCAGCAGCGAGGCGAAACCCTTTAGCCCTATAAAATGTGCGCCCAACGCGCATGACCTCAACAATTTGGTTCACTTCAGTGGCCAAACGCACACACAAATGGGCAAAAGGTCCTGTTGCGTGCTCCACTACGACAACGAGTGCTCATTGTGAGTATGTAAGTAGTTGTTCTTGTTATTGTTATTGTTATTGTTAGCTGTAGTTGGTGTACTGTATTGCCATTGCTAAATGACCAAAGCCTGACTGACCGTACTTTTGGGTCAGTTCGTCAGTTGCGTTGAGTTCGTGAGCAAAGGCGGGCGCGTTGTGTTCTTATACACATATTGGCAACTAGTACACTTCACGCTTCAAATATGAATTAAAAAAATAAAGTAGAAAAAGCTGTGAAGTTCTATATATACACTCAACGATATACATATATATATATATATATATATATATATATATATATATATATATATAGCCATGGGCTGCGCCAGCAGCACTCCAATGGTTGCAACGGCGGGCAGCGAAATGCTTAAAGCTGCCACACATGTGGCAGGCGATGTCCAAAAGCAAGGCGAAGCGGCAGTCGAAGGTGTGTGTGTGCGTGTGTGTGTGTGGTTGACATTTAAAAGTGCATTTCTCAATATTTACCCAGCCTGAGTCGAGCCTCTGCGTATACTTAATGTCACACCTGACGCATACTTGATATTTGCATTGGCCGCGACAGCAAATCAATTGAGGCACATCAGGCATTAGCCTAATGAAAGTTGACCTTTGAACTCGCGCTTTCTATTGTGCTAGGCCTGCCAGAGCGAGAGCAGGAATCCCGTAAACAGTTGACATAATGAGCCAATGCCTAAAATAATAATGCCAACTAATCAAGGCCAATTGAGCGAGCAGCACTCAGCACTCCACAAGGATATATATATATATATATATATATATATATATATATATATATATATATATACACTCACACATATATAATACACACATATTTTATATGAATAGCATATGAAGAAAAACGAGTTTTTTGCGTGACCAGCAAATTGGAGCACTCGACTTCTATTTTAAATAATAAAACGAAACGAAATTTGCATATGGGGTTCGAGGAGAGCCAGGGCAACCGCCACATTGATTGATTGAATCAATTTGCCATTGTATACGAAGCGTAGAAAAAACTGTTGAGCTGGCGAAGAACATATCTAATTAGATGGTAAAATTTACTAATTATGGGTTTTGTCCGCAGAGAGAGTCGGGACAAGATTAATGAAAGTTGTGTGGAAAGTGCTTAAGGATGTGTTGCTTGTTGTGAGTGAAGTTCTCTTAATGAGTGGAAAAGCTGAAGAAATGTTATTTATATTCACTTTGATATAATATTATTATATGTTAACTTCAGTTACAAGCAGCAAAGGCAAAATCTAAACTTCTCTGTGAAAATTCATTTATTTTGCCTGTCTCATGCCTTTGGATATGATATAAGTAGTCATATGTATATCGAAAGAAGTATAAGACAGAAAAACCTCTACATAATAATTTCTTAAGTTTTTCACACTATATTCAGTTTAGTGTAGAATCTTTGCCAATTGCCTATCATTGCCTATATCAGCCTATTTCAGCCTTTATCAGCCTCTATACTATATCTTAGTGTCTTTACAGTCTCTAGACAGTGTCCTAACAGCCCTTTAACAGGCTCTTTACAGACTTTTAACATTTTTAGTTAAACATTGACTTACATGATCTACATCACATTCAAAGCTATATCCAAATATTTATGTAAATAAATATTTATTGCTCCTTCTCAGCCATATTCAGCTTTCATAAGGGACACTGTTCGTCTCCCATGAATATTACAAATATATCGATTTGCTGTCCACTTAATTGACAGCTGCAGTTCAACGACCCGCTGTCAATTGCTGACAACTGCCCACTCAATTATAGCCACATAAACAATTGTTAACGATTTGTCAATCATTTGTTTGCCCTTGCAGATGCCACGCAGACCATAAGCTCGACCGTGGAGACGGCCAAGGAGACAGTTAGCACCGCCGTGGCGGGCATAACCAATGAGCTGGGCAGCGCCCTCAAGGAGGGCAGCGAGGCGCTGGACGAGGCCAAGCACAAGGTCATGGAGGGCTTGCATCTGGAGAGCAAGCCGAGCGCAGAGCCCGCCGAGACGAGCAGCTCGAGAGCGCCGACACCCGCTCTGGAGGCGGAGGCGGAGGCGGATGGCGACAGTCTGAAGACCTCAACGCCAGAGCCGGAGATCGAGAGGGCGCTGGCCAACGAGGAGGAGGCGCCGCCCACGCCGAAGCCCTCGCTGCAGGAGCTGGCCGAGCTGAGCGCCCAGGCGAGCGAGGCGAGTGTCGTCACAGTGGTGGCCGCTACAGTGGTGGCCGAGACAACAGTCCCGCCGGACAATGCGGAAACGAAGGCAACCGTGGAGTAAGTACGCATTGAGTGCACCCCGTTGCCTACGTAGAGACCGTAGTAGAGACCACTGCATCAAACGTAGACACTGCAACAAGTCGCGTAGTTTGTATCTCTTAGCTTTTGTTTTCTCAAGTAGCTCAAACTTAATATATACATATACCCCATATATAATATACTTACTTTATCTATATCTATATCTCTATATATATATACCGCTCTCTTTTTCTCTCTCCTCAACAATATGTGTAAATTGTAAATAAATAACTCTTATCTCCATGTACATATCATATACTCTGCATTTCTTATTCTCGCCAGCTAGCGACTCGCTAGCGGCTAACAAGAGCAACAGCAGCAAGTCTTGTGCGTAGCATTGGTAAATCATTCAGATATCTATACATATATACTATATACTGAACACGACTTTGGCATGTCGTCAACAGCTCCGCAAGAGCTTCCTCAAGCCACAACTCACACACACAACAAATTACCTAAAAAGAAAAACCAAATTGAAACCTTATTAACACAGACACACGTACACACCCACACACCCACACACACACCCACACACACACACACACACACACACTGTAGTAGTCGTTGGCAGCGTAAGGTTGAGTTCGAGCTGGAGGAGCAGCGTCGCCCCAACACCACCGAGTGGGAGAAGCTGACCGATCTGCTGGCCAAGGGCCACAGATTTCGGCCCTACGAGAGCTTCGCCCGCAACCAAAATCATTTTTCCGTCTACAAGGACTACACGAGCCTGAGGGACAAGCCCGGCCACTACGACGGGCACTTCAGCGACGGCACCTCCCTCTCGAGCACCTCGCGCTCCCAGTCGGACCTCTCCAGCGGCCACTTGACGCCGGCCCCGCCCACGCGCAAAGGCCAGCGTGATTACGCCAAGTTCGTGGCCTCCGAGCAGCCGGGCAGCGTGTCGCGTGCCAGTTCCAGGCTCTCGAATGTGGGCGCCGCCAGCACGAGAAGCTTCGACTATAATCCGCAGCGCGAGCGAATCAGTCTTCCCATTGGCACGCGAGTCGGGAGTCGCGTGGGCTCGGCGCGTCGCTCCCTGTGGGCCCGCAGCCAGCCCGACGTGCTGCCCGAAGAGCCGAGCTACAGCCCGGTGAGGCGCAGCAGCTTGGTCACAGCACTGCGACCAGTCAGCGAGACGCAGCAGCGGCCCATGAGCAGATCCACCTCCAACTTGCAAATGACGCGCAGGCAGCGGGAAGAGCAGCAGGAGTCGAGGCCGAGCAGCCGCAGGCACTCAGAGGTGAACGCCATGAGGCCCAAGGAGAGGACATCGCAGGGCATTTTCCAGCTGGCCAAGGAGCTGAAGCAACAGGCCAAGCCGCCCACTGAGCCCAAGTCCCAGCTCGGTGCGAGCTTCAAGTCCATGCTGGACTCATCGCGCGACATCAGCTCGGCGCTGCTGCTGGCCACGCCCTTAGGCGCAGCTGACAAGCTGCCAACGCCCAGTGTGGCACGTGGCGGCACTTTCGTGGTGGAACCACGACAGACTGTCACGCATGCCACGCCCTTGCGTCAGGCCACGCTGACAACTGCGTCCTTTATCACAGATGCCATTCAGGCAGAGGAGCGCGCACGCATCCTGCCCAAGGCTGTGCCTCGACACGTTGCCACCTTGCCACTCGTCTCACCTCCACGAACTCCGCCAAAGGTTGCCCCGTTACCCGTTACCAAATCTCCGCCCATGTCGCGTGCCTCCTCCCGCCTCTCGTCCAACAGCAGCGGCACGGAGGTTGTCATACGACCTCTGAGTCATCTGAATACGCCCAGCACTGTGTCGCTGTCGCCCGACGTCGTTGTCACGGAATACGATGACAGCGACTTGGAGGCCGCCCTGGCGCGGCTCACTGATGGGCGCGGCTCGGCTGCAGCCTCAGTGCACTCGCAGCGCTCCACCACACGCAACTCGAATACCTCGCGACGCACTTCACCCTGGCTGCGACGCAACATGGACCACTACAACAGCCAGGAACTGAAAACTCTGACGAGCTGCGGCACTCTGGGCGTCTGCGCCAATGCCCAAGGCCAGGCCCACCACCTGCTCGAGCGTTGTGAAATCTGCTGTAATGAATTTGTGATGAATTAGCTAAGTGAGCTGATGCAACTATCTGAATTTATAGAAATTATACATATACAGATGAAGGAAGATTTATACAGAAAGCTAACGATCTATGTGCCCTGGAGTCTGAAGCTTTCAGCTATTATTTTATATACTCATATATAGCAGACATGAGAAGTGCCTATCAGTTCTTTCAAAATCCTCAGCGAATACCTCAAAAAAATATATATCAAAGCATAATTTGATAGTTCGAAGAGTTTGCTTCAAATTGCAATTTATAGATATGTTATTATATTTTTTTAGATTTTATATAACCAAACTTTTTAATACTTCCTGCCATTCTTATCGAAATTAAAAAGTCACTCTCACATATCTAAATACATAAATTTTTTTTAAGCAACAGATTTCTGTTTCCAGTCATCAAGAAAATAAAATATTTATATAATATGAAAAAGTAAATGAATAAAAATCGTTGCAGTCAAAGGAAAGTATTTCCTAGTCAGGCACATCTCATTGGAGACCTTTTTACTTGTTTATAATGTTTGAAAATATGTACCAAAATTTATACACAAAATTAAATCCATATTTATATACTAAAAATTTGACTAGATAAAATTTAAATTATGTTTTTTTATACTAAAAAATTGATCTAAATGCTTAATATATGCCTTGGCATAATTAATATATAAAAAATGCATATATCATTATTTTTTACAAAAATTCTTAATAATAATATTCTTTGAATTAAAAATTAAAAAAAAAAATAGCTTCTAAAATATATGAGCGGAACATTTTTTATAGAAAGAGAAAACTTTATAAACCAAGTACCTAAACAAAATCTTTATAATACTAAGCAACCCAGCGATTTTATTAAGCCATTATCAAAAAACATTTCAAAAAATTAAATTAAACTTTTTATAATAAAAAAAAGAACAAAATTGAAAACATATGCCAACCACAAAATAGTTCAATATTTTATACGATTATTTTAAAAATATATAACTTATCTCATTTATTAAAAACCTGTAAGGAAATTAAAGCTGGTATGGAGAGTAGCTCAGCTCTAAGTGCAGAATTGGGCCTAATTGTAATCCAATCCCAGTAGATTACAGCTTACAGATTAAATACCTATATTATCAACTGTATTATTAACTTCATTGGGCTGCCCAAACATCACATGCCCACAGAGTAAACAGAGCCAGCGTTCAGTTATTGAATTATGAGCGCTTTACAGCCTCCGTCTGTGTACTTAAATTTGTTAAACATTAGATCGGTTTAGTGTTGTGTGTTGTGCTGTGTTGTCTAATTGATGACTTAATATAACAACAACAACAAAATTGAATTGTTTATCTTTGCCATTCACTCAATTATTCTGCCACTTTGCAGTGAGGGAGGAGGAGCGGAGCTTAGGCCTTTATGTTCGTTTTATGTTTCATGTTTCACGTACCACATGCGCCACGTCTACCGTCCGTGACTTAATGAACTATTAACAGCAATGATAGTAATTTGTTGTAGCAGCCGCAGCAGCAACAAATGAAATTGCTTTCAGGCAACAACAGCGAACAGCAACAACAAGTTGTCTTCATGGCACTTTTCGGCAAACAAATAGACAATTCAACAAAGCGACATGCAGACAAATGACTACAGCAGAAACCAGCAACAACAACAACAACAACAAAAAGGCAACACAAACCAAACGAATACTCATACTCGTACTCGTACTCAGAGATACTCATATACTCGAATAGTCAAGCATTTTGCGGGGGTGTCAGATCGTTAGACCCCGTCGCACCTGTAGCCTGTAGCAGCAGCAGCGGCAGCCGTCGCAATTGGCTTTGCAACTATTTTGGCACGATTTTCAAATTACGTACATTGACTCGCAAAATGTTTGGTTTATGCCGCAATTAATTTCCAGGCGGAAGAAGCGGCAGCAGCAGCCGTAGCAGCAGCCGTAGCAGCAGCGGCACAAGTGGCCCCCAGTTCAGTTGGAGGTGGAAAAGTTGAAGGTCTTCTGTTACTGTTGGAGTCTCTTAATATTGTTGTTGCTGCTGCTGCTGCTGCTGCTGCTGTTGTTGTTGTTGTTGTTGCTTTTGGCGTGACATTGAAAGTGAAAGAACAAGTTTTCTACGTTGGCAGCGGGGCATTTCTATTTTTTAATGACGCTGACTTTTACATGGCAGCTGACTAGCTGCCTAGCTGCCTAGCAGCCTGGCTGAATGCCTAGCTGACTGACTGTCTGCGGCTATGGCTTTAGCTTTAGCTTTAGCTTTAGCTTTGACTTTGGCTTTGGCTGGTTCATTGAACGCATGCGTGGCAGCCACAAGTGGCAGCAGCGTCCACAAGTAACGCTAATGATCTATGAAGTGTAAGTGTTTTGTACTTTTACTTTCATTTATCATAAATGGAGGCGTCATTTGTGCTCCTCGACACTGTTGAAATTAGCAATGCGCCCAAAAATACATTTTAGCACTTCATTCAAAGTTGTTGCGGTCGCTCTAGCTGTTGCTGTTGCTGTTGCTGTTGCTGTTGTGGTAAAACTAGCTTTTAATCAAATTTACATGCGCCAACAATGTTTCGCTCAGCCATACGCACTGTGGGCTGTGCCACAG
Organism: Drosophila paranaensis; assembly: GCA_035047545.1. Classification (NCBI taxonomy): domain Eukaryota; kingdom Metazoa; phylum Arthropoda; class Insecta; order Diptera; family Drosophilidae; genus Drosophila; species Drosophila paranaensis. The sequence continues at coordinate 18,233,918 of JAWNPL010000145.1, forward strand.
CAGCAGCAGCAACAAGTCTTTTTCTTGAGTGTAAAATTGATTTATGCAATTGTTTGTTAGCCACCAGCTGATTTGTTTATATGTGCAACGACAGCAACCAGTAACAACAGCAGCAGCAGCAACAACAGCAACAGCAACCAGGCAAATCAATAAGTTTATGCAACATGTGGCTGATTGTAGATTTTTGAGTAGATAAAATCAAAAAGACAGCCAGAAGACAATGGCGGTAACCGCGTTCACAGGCTTCCGCTACAAGTTGTTACCATTTCAGCAGCAACAGCAGCAGCAGCAACAGCTCAGAGTTAACAGCAACAGGCAAAAGCTAAGCAGCAGCAGTAACAGCACGCGTTAACAGCTAAGAGCTAGTGGTCTGACTAACAGAAATATAGCTAAACTAATAGAAAAACTGTTAACAGCTAACAGCAACAGCTAACAGCAACAGCTAACAGCTAACAACAACAGCTAACAGCAACAGCTAACAGCTAACAACAACAGCTAACAGCAACAGCTAACAGCAACATCAACAGCTAACAGAAATATCTAATAGCAACAGCTAACAGCTAACAGCAACAGCAACAGCTAACAGCAACATCTAACAGCAACTGCAACAGCTGCAGCAATCCCTGACAGTTAACAGCAATAGTAATAGTTAACAGCAACAGCTCTCAATAACAGCTAACAACAAGAACAACTGTTAACAACTTATACCAATAGCCAACGACATTAGCAATACTTAGGAGCAACAGCAACAGCTACCAGCAACAACAGCAGATAATAGCAATAGCGACCAGCAACACCTAACAACAACAGCAATTATTAACAGCAACTGTCTACAGCTGCCAGCAACACACAATGGCAACAGCGTACAACAGTTGCCAACAGCAACAGCAACACGTGCCATCATTGGCAATACTTAAGAGCAACAGCTACCAGCAATAGCTAACAGCAAGAATAAAGGATAACTACAGCAGCAACAGCTGGCAGCAATAGTTAACAACAATAAGTTTTAGCGTTAGCTAACAACTGCCAACATCTCTAGCATCTCTAACACTTAACAGCCATAGCTAACAGCAACAATTAAAACTTGACAGCAATGCCTAACAGCAGCTGCTAACAGCAGCATTTAACAGCATCCACAGCTAACAGCGCTGTTAGCTCTAACATTGCAGCTGCACTATTCGCTACTTCCATCAGCATTTTTAGGCCAAAAAATATTTTGAAAAAAATTGGAATTCGCCAAAAAAAAAAAATAAAAGGCGCATGCGAATTTTCAATTAATATTGCAACTGCAACTGGGATGTTGCAACGGCAGCTAGCAAAAGAAAAAAAAAAGAAAAGAAAAACGCACTGCGTCTGTCTGACTTGGCAGACCTGGCCAAATAGCAATCATTTGTTAGCCAAAAATAAAAAGCAACAGCAAACAACTAAAGGTAAAATGCATTTCTACAATTGGCGGCTGCTTTCGTTCGTGGCCTTTTGGCTAACATTTTGCATAACTGCGGGTCAAGACGGAAATGGGAAGACGTTCGCCAGCCATTAATAATTTTTATTATGCGCTGAGGCTCAGGCTCTTTGGCTCTGTGGCTGTAGCTGTGGCTGTGGCAACGTGGACATCTTCAATGCGTTTCGAGTGCCTTTTGTTTTTAATGGAAACGTGCCACACAAGCCACAAGCCACAAGCCACATGCAACAAGCCACATGCCACATGCCACATGCCACATGCAACACATAAACATCTGCTTTTTAACAGCGCCTGATGGCTTCGCCGTTGCTGCTTTTTATCAGTAGCCGCCGCATAATCCAAATTAAATTGTCAAGCGAAATGACAACGGCGAATGCCCAAGAAAATGGGAAATGGGAAAGACACCCAGCAAAGCACTTCGTCATCTCTGCTCACTCACTCGAACTGTCTCGGCGTGTTCGAAATGTCAAATTAAACTGTCAGAGCGAGTTTTAGACCATTTTCGGCCATTACATAAGCTACTTATCAGCTCTGATAACTGCGGGGAAAAACTTCGAATGAAATGGCTATGTAAACATGTGAAACATATTAATGGGCAGCGAGGGCCGTATGAGAAGTAAGACAAAATAATCAAATGAAATAAGAAATAATTAAATTTTTGCGTATACCTCTCCTCTCTCTCTATGTGACCTTTCAGACTGCCCTCGCTGTTGTCGGCGCGTTGGTGTGCTGCCAGCGTAGGTGTCTCTGTGCGGTCAAGCGCATAAATCAGCGCGACAGTTAAGCGGACGTTCGTCCGTTCGGGCATTCGCTCATGCGTCAGCCAAACAAAAGACTTAGGCAACGAACGCGGCGACACTGTTGCAACAAAATGCGTTTTATGGCCAGAGCATAGCATGTGGCAACAGCTGCATCGCTGGCACCAAGCATATTCTTAGCCATACGTCTGCAGCTCTATAACTATGTGAGATGGAGTTCCACTTGGATCAGGAGCAGGAGAGGGGGGCAGGTAGACAGACCCAGCCCCAAACCCTGTCTCAATCCCTGTTTCGAACTGAACTGCGCTAATTCGTGACTACTTTGTTGTTGTTGTTGTTGTTATTATTGTGCTGCCGTCAAGCAAAAGCCCTAAATTTAACAATAATAGCGAGCGAAAAGACACAGAATTTTGCACTTGCTTAACGAAGTTTGTATGCGCTTTGGAGAGGGGAATTGAGTTTATATGAATAGAAATATATATAAATAAATATATATATAAAATTATGAAAAAATAAAAATAAATACAAACTAATTTTTAAAATTTTTTTTATTATACACTTAGCGAAATTATTACATAGTTAATTAAAAGTTTTTTTCAGGTGTAAAAATTGAATTAAATTTCGTTGATTGTGCCAAAGAGACTTAAGAAAACATGATAATAGCCAACGATTGAGTTGATAAAGATGAATGAGCAGAATGAGCTGAAGAATACGATAATAATAATAGGATAATATGATAATATGATAATAATAATAATATTATAATAATATGATAACAGTCAAACTAAGATATTATTATAGAGCTCACTTTGCAGAGAACATATACTATACATCCTGTATAAGTCTTTGAGCTCAGAACAAATATCAGGCTTATAGCTGCTAGGCTGGAGTATCTCTGGCACACAAACCTTATCAAACAGTCCTGACACCCTTAAGAGTGTAGCGTATGAAACGCAAATTGAGGGAGTCGGATGCTAAGCTGTGCTGCCAGACGCTGTCAGAGGACTGGCAGGCCCAGGCCGCAAAACGTTTGCGACTGGCTGCTACCGCGACGTGTGAGTCATGTGCTAGATCATTTCAAGCTATATATATATATATACATATGTATAGACATATGTGTGCACTTTACTTTTGTTTTCAAAGAGCCAGCGCCAGAGCCAGTCCCTGTTCCAGTCACAGTTTTAAAAGTCCCAGCTATATTCCCAGTTGTCAGTTTGTGGGGCTTGTTTCGATTTCAGTTTTTGTTCGTATTTTTTGTTTGTTTTGTTTTCGTTAAGAGTTTTTCTTCTTCAGCAATTCGACAGCATTTGGTTGTCGCCGACGACAAAGATAGAAATCGCATGACACGATCTTGTAGCCCGAAACAGGCGCCAGTAACCCAGTTTTCAGGTTTTAGCCAACAACAGCAACCACAACAGCCGAGTCGAGCGACTCCCTTGGCCAAATGAAAATGAAACGTTTTGGGCATAAATAAATAATGACAATACTCGTACTCGTACTCGTACTCGTACAACAGCCACCAAAACAGGCAACAACAAATGAGCGCCAACTGTCTCCGTCTCTTTCTCTTGCTGTGCCTCTCCCTCCCTCCTGCATTTGCATTTGGTGTGCTGCTGCGGCATTTGCTTGTTTGTTTTTCAAGTTGTTGGGGCCTAACAGCGACCGCACCAACGTCTGCCCATTGTCTGTTTCACTTCAGCCTTTTTTCAGCCTTTTTTTGGCTGGCTGGCTGGCTGGCATTTTTCTAGATTTGCCAACCACCCCCAAAAAACATGCGCTGAACTCTGACATCGTCCGACAAACAAACACACAAAGCAAAAGGAGAAGAAAAAAAAGCTGCTCCTGTTGCTCATACAACTGGGCGCCTACACTGCGCGAAAATTGGCTTGCCTTGAGCCATCCGTGGAGCAGTCTTGTTGTTGGTGCATTGAACTTCGTTAGCCAAGCCCATAAATTGATTGATTTTTCGCTAACAATGAACGCTTGATTTATTGCCATCGCCTTTTCGCTCAATTCTAAGTTTCACTTTCGGTTTCGACAGTCCGTCACCCACATGGCGGCCGAGCCAATCGGCGATCTGGGAAAGCTTGACGGTGGATGCACCCTATGCGTCGGTAGCCGAGTCGTCTCTGCCTGCCTGCCTAGCTGTCAGTCTGTCAGCCAGTCAGCCAGTCAGCCAGTCTGCCCGTCATCTCGGGCCGCAGCCATGCGATGCCAAGAGTTGCATTTTCTACAACAAATCAAGGTGACTGGACATCAAGATAAAAACATAACAAACGATTTGACTAAGCCAGCCAGTAATAGGCAACAGCACAACAACAACAGCAACAACAGCCGCTAACCGTTATTGTTATTGCTATTGCAATTGCTATTAGCCTGGCTCTGAGTCGCGCTGAGGCCTGGCTGCTGCTCCTTCTCCTTGAGCCGGGCGCACCAAATTTGGTGCGAAACTGAAGCTGCGTTGTCGCAGTCTCCTCCATTTTTTCTATTTTTTTCTCTGCTGCTTACAGGCTGTCGTGGACATCGCACAGTGGTTGAGGTGCGCTAGGGTGAAAGAATAACATTACTAAGCTGAAGTCGAAAGTTGGTAGGAAAAAAGAAGGCTGGAAAACTTTGACAGGCTTGCCTGAGACTAGAGAACTGATTTGGTATCAAAGACTGAACATTCTGAAATGATAAATGAAGTAAGGCATATCTTTAAAGAGTATTAGGTATGCCATATGATATTTGGTCAGAGAATTATAGTCAAGTTAGATAAAAAGCTTGAGAAAAGAAGAAGCTCTAGAGAGAGTCTCAGAAGCTCTAGACTGCTTCGAGAAGTGGACAAGAGTTGACGGATTGGTAAACGTTTTAGACTTCTACGAACTCTAGACAATCTCTTAACTATTTTGCACATGAGAGTTTTTAAAGCTTTGCGTTAAATTCTAAAAATTCAGTTTAATAATTTTTAAAATAATAATTATTATAAACTTTTCGCTAAAATAAAATGGAAATTTTTAGAATTATATATCAAATAATGTGCAGAATTTCGTAACTATGTATATATATATATATATATATATATATATATATACTATATACATATTCCAAGCTAAGTCTATATATTATATATACCATATATTACCATATTATATACCTATTGCCTTGCCCACATCACATCATTGCCCAAGCCTTCGCTGTAACACCCCCAATCCAGCGTTTCCGTGACGTTCGCTCCACTGTGCTGAAGTCGTGGCTGTCGTCGTCATATTGAAATTGAAAATAAGAATCGTATTTGGTAATTGTAATGAAAGCGAAAGGAGTGAAAACTTTTTACCCTGTGCCCGTGTGTGCCTGTGTGTGCGCGCTAAGTACGAGTGCGACAGAGTTTTTGTTTTGTTAGTTTTGGTCACAAAGATAGATCACCAAGGATTGTCGCAGCCACTTTCTATACACCACACACACACACACACACACACACACACATACAGAGGAATACGCACAAACTGTGTGCAGTTCAATGACACAAAGCAGCGCGCATCAAAGCTGGCAATCTGAAGTGGATTTGTGCCTGGGGGCCCAGCACTTATCGCAGCTTAGCCACTAGCAACAGCGAGCAAATACCAATCGAAACCTTTTGACATTTTTATCACGCACAGCGAAGCCGAATGCTAATTGACCTTGACATGCGGAAGATTTTTCGAATGCGTGCGGCTGTTGCACTTCACGACGAAGCGAACAGAAAACGAAAGACTCAGGCAACGAACTTGAGTCAAGAGAAGGCCCTCGCTGCAGCTGCCAAGTGTTTAGCCGAGAGTGTCTGTCGTTGCAACACCAGCCAGCCAGAGTGTTAATTGCAATTGAATCCAGTGTGACCAGATTGCGCAAAGCTTTTCTAATTAACCCAAACCCTAAATCGAAATGCGTCGATCCATAAGTAGCCGTAAATGTTTGGACCAATCCTAATCAAACTGAATTGGTTTTCCAACTTCAATTTAATTACAGTTTGTTGCCCATTTTGCTTTGTTATACGGTCATACTAATTAGGCGCATGCAACTCTGACAAGTGCATATTAAATATGCGATAAGCACCATAAAAAAAGAAACAAAACATGTACAAGGTGCGAGGGGGCGTGGCCATTAAAATGACACCAGCCGAGCCGAGACGGAGGCGACACTTCACCTTGGCGTTGTTATGTCTAAAAACTTTATCGCCCGGCGGCCGGCTACAACTTTATTTTGTTTGCCTTAATGTCCGAGGCGATAAAATGAAATTTCAAAAAGAAAACAGCAGAAATGGAAAATTCAAAAAGTGAAGCCAAGGTTGCAGCCAGCAGCCAGCAGCCAGCAACAGTTGCTGCTTGGCGACACTTTGTGACGCATGGGCACTAAAATTGATAACTCTATTGGCCATTCAGCTAGCGGCCATCAATTGCTCACCTGTTGATTGATTTCGCTGATTGCCAACACGTTTTCCATTTGCATTTCTCACTTACACACACACACACTCCTGCACACACACACACACACACACACACACACACACACACACACACACACACACACACACACACATTTATGGCGGCCAATTATAATTAATTTTCATACCTCAACGCTCGGGCAACTGCAACTGCAACTCTGTAGCTGGCTCTCACCTGCCACCTGTCCGGGCGGCCGTCCATCCGTCTGCCCGCCTGTCGCATCATCGCAGAATGCGCTGCATTTTGTCAATATGCAAAGAGCAGAAAACACGAAATGAAATGAAATGAAAAAGAGGAAAACGAAAGTCAATTGCCGCTCAACTGAGTTGTTGACTAACTGACCAACTGACTGACAGCAGCAGCTCTCACAAAATGCCAAACAACGCGGCCCCCTTAGCCGTTGGCCGTTCAATAAACGACCCAGACCCAGACCCAGACCCAGACCCAGTGCAAGAGACAGGCCTGATGGCAGACCTAGCGACAGGCTCAGAGACAATCTCAGTGACAGAGACATGCCCAGCGGCAGAGCCGAAGATGAAGACAGAGCCAGGACAGAGCTGAAGCCTCAAGTCAGATAGACCCAGAGATAGTCACAGGTACATAGCATAAGCAGTATCAAAGGCAGGCTTGGATTCAGGGGAAGATCTTCAGCCAGAGGCAGAGTTAAGCTGAATGCTAAATATATATAAATTCTCAAAGGCAAAAGCTCATTAACTGAAGAGTTAGATAAAGATAGCAGATAAACCACATTCATATTCAAACAGAATGAAAAAAGTATATTAAACGTGTAAAGAAGTTCCCTTTGCATGAGTTTAACTGTGGCTGAGCAAAGACGAAAGCTCATTAAAAGCTCAGCAGAGGAAAACTTTGAGGAAACCTATAAAGAATATATTTAAAAGAAAATGAAAGTAGGTAGCATAAGTATGCATAATAAAGCTCATTAAAATTAAAGCTCTTGAAAAGCTTAAATGAAAACTGAAAATGAAATTATAAATTTAAAAAAAAAACTAAAAAAAAATGTATAAAAATATAAAAGAAAACAGCAAATATTCATTCTCAACTTAGAAAGCTCATTAAAAGCAGAAAGTGTAAACCTTAAATGAAGACTAAACACAAAATGAAAATAAGAATTAAGAAAATATAAAAAACATAAAAGAAAAATATAAAAAAAAAATATAAAAGAAAACAAGCAGCATTCGTTCTCAACTTTGAAAGCTCATTAAAAGCTTAAAGTTGAATCCCAAAGCCGCTGCTCACGTCTAATACGATTAACGGCCCACCTAATGCCGCTGAAGAACTTTCAATTGCAGTGGAAAGCAAACAGAGTCAGAGTCGGGCAGTCGATGAAGACCTTGTGCGTCAGCTCACATTAGTGCAGTGAATGGGAGATGGGAGATGTGAGATGGGAGCTGATGAGACGTCTAAAGGTCGTCGCAGATGCGCTGCATGGCAATTGAACAATTATTTAAATTGTTGTTGATTTCATTATGAAAGCTGCAAAGGCGAAACAAATGCAACAGTTGTTGCCAGTTGCCAGTTGCTTGTTGCTTGTTGCATGTTGCATGTTGAGGCCAATTGAATCAAAACGAGAGCGAAAGAAAAACCCTTTTTTCATGTTTGCCACAACATTTTGCGGGCCAACAGCAACAATTGGCGGCGCTTTGCTTTGTACTTGTCGTAGTTGTTGCTCGTTGTTGTTGTTTGATGTTGCTGTTGTTGCTTTAGTTGTTTCCTATTAACGATAAAAATCACATGACACGAACTGGTTGGCGATTTGGCCTCGACTGCAGCCAAAGAGTCGCTGCTTATATTTATTTTTATTTTATTTTATTTCAAGTCTTTTTTGGCGCCGGCGCTAGTAACCCACTTAAATCCTTAACAGGCGGAGATTTGCGTTGGCCAATTATGCCACATTAAAGGCGATACATGAGGCATGGCCCCTGCACTGTGCGTGCCTCTCCGTTCAGGCTCGCTGCACATTACGCAACGCCAGCGTCAATTAAATCAGTTTTACTCCAAATATTTTAAAGGCAATGTCAACATAAAGGATGCAACTGTAGCTGTATATCTCTGTGTGTGTGTGTGTGTGCGTATATTTATGGCTCAATATATTGACAAGGGCTGGCCGCCTTTGGCGCTGGTCACGCCTGATTGAATTTATGCCTGCCCCGCATTGCACTCCAATTGTTTGCACAAAACTTTCACAAATTAACCCAAGCCCAACAAAAACCTGTGAACTAAGAAGCGGAAAAAAGGGCAGCAGGAAAAAAAATGAGCTTGCAACGAGTTGTGGCACCAGCGACTCGATTAAAATGCTGCACATTTAATTGGAAGCAAACGGGTCGCGCATTCTGGGTGGCCGGCACAGTGGGCTCAATAAGGCAGTTGCAGGGGTAAAGTAAAATATAAAATTGAGAAGAGACATCAACAGAAGAGAGGAGATAAAGAAGAAGAGATCGAGTAAACAAAAATAGGCAAAATAAAATAATAAAAGTGTGAAAACTAGAGGAAGAGAGCAAAGAAGATGGAAGAAAGAAAGGATACGATGAGAAGCAGTCAAGTGGAATATAAAATAAGAGAAGAAAGTGAAGGAGTGAAAAAGGAGATGAGAAAAGCTCAAGAAGAGACAAGAGAAACGATCAAAGAAAAGAAAGGAAGAGGATAGAATAAAGAGATATAAGAATAAAGGTGTAAATAAGAGAGAGAGAGGACAAAAGAGAAATGAAGGAAAGAGATAAAAAAGAACAAAAAATAAAAAGAGAAAAGGAACTGCCACGCCTCAATGGGCTAACCATATAAGCTGTACTTATGTAGAGATCTATCTGCAGAGGAGATCAACTCCGATCGAACTCCAAATATAAAAATAAATATAAAATGCTTAATTTAATTTTGAAAAATAAGTATACAAAAAAATAAATAAATAAATATTTTTTTAAAATATATTTTTATATTTCTTTATATATAAATTTATATTTATATACATTTATTTTATTTATTTTTTTTATTTTTGTTATTTTTTTTTTTTTTTTATTTTTATTTTTTACCTATAAAAATGTGAATTCAACCCACTGTGGACGTGTTTCAAATTGCTTTTACGCCGATCGGTCAAGTGCAAGTGGTTATTTAAAGAATCGGCTAAAGAGCGTCGCATCGAGTGTCCAATGTTGGCGCCCCCATATGATGGCATTTTGTCGTTGTCGTCGTCGTCGTTGCTGTTGTTGTTGCTGCTGCTGTTTTTTTGGGGAAGAAAGTTGAGCGACAGTTGCAACAGCAGCAGCAGCAGCAGCGGCAACTGTTGCGGCAGTGTTTCATGTGTTGTTAAGTGAAATGAAAAGTGCATAAATAAATCTGCCGCCTCCTGTGGCAAGCGGCGCATTCACTGCGCTTGCGGCCGATAAGAATCGAAGCTGGCCAAAAGCAAAACAACTAAAACTGAGCAGCGCCGCACAAAAGAACTTTCGCTTTCGATTTGGGCAACTTTGTTTTTGTTACTTTGCCTTTTTTCTCTCTCTGTCTCTTTCTTTCTTTCTTTTTGATTTGTAAGTAAAAGTGCGAGTGCATTATTTAAGCCAAGTTTGGTTATTGAAATGCAACCGGTCGCCCATGTGAAAATAGTCAGACTGATGGACGGCGAGACGAGCAGACAGACTGGCGGTCAGCTAACTGTATATGCTATATGCAACAGCTATGGTCAGTGGAATAGGCACATGTGGGGGCAGTTGAGTTTTAGATGTGGGTGGGCTGAGTGGGCAAGGAAGCTGTTAACAAAGTAATAAAACAAATATAAAATAATATAATAAAAATTTTAAAAAATTAAAAAATATGTATGTACATAAATTTAATATATGTACATCATATAATAATCATAGAGATTGAAAATTATATATATATATATATTTTTTTTTAATGATTTTATCATTTATAAGTTTTCATAAAATATTTTTTTTACAAATATAAATCTTTAAATATTTTTCAAAATATTTAAAAATATTTATATAAATATTTCTGAATATTTGTATAAAATATTTTATGTATATTAATCTTATGCATATTCGTATTTCCTCTAGAATTCGCATACAAATAAATAATTTTCTCCTCTCTTTCAATCTCTCTCTCTCACTACGCCTGTTGCCCACTGCACATATTCATGTGGGCCAGCCTGTGCTTACATGTACTTAACAGCAATTATGCTCAGTTTAATGAGCCGCTGAAGTTGCCTGTCATGCTGCCAGACTGACTGATGGATGAGATTGCATAAGCAGCAAGGCGCATGGCAACATTGTCAACAGCTGCCCATGCCCCTGCCACTGCCACTGCCCCTCCCATTCCGAATCCAATCACGATCGCTTTCACTGTGTAGAATCGTTTAGAAGTGCAGCCGGAATGATATTTGCTTGTTAAGTTGATGCGGCGCAACGAGTGATAGTAAAAGTGATAGTCGTTTTTTCAATACCAGATTATTATGGCTTAAATATTTTACGACTTATATAACCACACACACACACACACACACAGATACACGCATGGACAGTCGCACACGTCAAAGCAATTAAGCTACCAAAACACATACAGAGATAGAGCCACGCACATCGGGGCACTTTTCTAATTAATTTCGAAATAAAAAAATCTCAATAAAATTTCATTTTCATTGACAGCCGCTTTTCAACTGCACTTCGCCAGATGAGGCTGGCCTGAGACAACAACAACAACAACAACAACAACAACAACTGAGACAGCAACAGCAACAACAACAACAACTTTGGTACACTTAATTGACAAGTGTGAAACTTTCGATTTCTATACACCCATTGACACACAAATATGCCCAAGTCGAGGAGGCTCATGCCTTGATTTGTTATGTCTAAATGTCACAATTTTCCAAGACGGGGGCGTGGCTGCGCTTGCAACAAGGTGTGCTGCCTGCCATCAGTCTGCCTCGCTGCCTCTCTGCCTCGCTGCCTCTCTGCCTGTCTGACTGCCTCTGCAATCTGTTATCGACTCGTCTGATGGCTTCGCCTGATAATTATGTGATAGGCCTGAGAAGTCGAGTGTTAAACTGGCAGCAGCAAACGCTCAAATTAAATGATTAACTAACATTCGCTCGATCCCGTCGAGTGGCATATTCGCTACTTTATTTGCTTTGGCTGACGGAGGAACGTGCCAAATAGGTGAAATTTCTGACTATCTCACGTCTCTCTCTCTCTCTCTCTATCTCTCGTGCTCAAGTGCCGCTCTATGGCGATTTGATGCCACAAACTACATATACTATATATGTATATATAAACAACTCAATGTGTTTCAATTATTGCTGGCGGCGTTCGTAACAAAAATCAGTTTTCTCAGCAAAAAGGAAAGTTGTCATATATATTTCAATTGAACAGCTTAATTGTGGAAGCGAGACTGCTGCTGCTGCGACTTCCAGTCGGTCTTCATTAAATATGAAGAACTATGGGAAATTTAGATAGATAGAGGGGGATGGTTGGAGTGTTTAAAGGTGATGAGTGAGGGAAGGAGGTGCAGTAGAAGGAAGTTATTTACTATAAGGTTAGCTTAAATGAGGGAATGCCTGCTTATAGCTATGTAGCTGCAGTTGAACCTATTCATATATATTTCATATATATTTATATAGCTACAAATAGTTGATTTATATGAATCTATGTCTCCTCTATCTTGATTGGTTTTTCTTATAATTCTCATCATTTTATAACAATTCTGAGGCTCATCAAGATGTTCTTTTAGCTTAATCTACTTTATTCCAATTGTATGTCAAAATCTCAATATTATCCAACCACGACTCCTACATATATCTCTCAACTCATGCTTTCTTTCTCGTATATATACATTTCTTCACTAGTCATACCCCCAAAAACTCTAATAACAATATAATATCCGGCTATCATTAGAGAAGACACGCAATTTAAGCCGCGTCAGTTCTCTCACCTTAGAATATTTCAATTCAGCAAAAATCTTGTTGTTAGCTCAAAAGTTCTCAAGCCTAAAGCTAAAGCAGCTTGCGAATGCGCTCAAGGATTGATTTCCCAGAAATGCGATTCTCATCTCGTTCATATTTTCAGCGCTTGACAACCCATAATTAAAAATCAATTTGGCGCGCTTAGAAGCGGCTCATGTCAGCTGCTAGCAAACATACAAAGCGTGTATTATGCAAGAGCCGACAGCCAACAAAGTCTATCTATATATTTATATATATATATGGGAGCAACATAAAGAAGTGCCTTAGAAGAGATTTCGGGACTTGCAGATACCCTTTGGTGGAAGTTGAAGTGCGGCAAGACTTGTTTTGTTTATAGAGATAGTTATAGTGGAGACAGAGCTGAAGATAGGCCACATATAATATACATATATGTTTCAAGTTTCAGGTCTATAGCTCTTGTAGGTTTCGAACAAACCAAAGCTCTGAATCGTCTTAGTTCAACAGCTCATTCAGATCAAAATTCTATATATACTCTATATATATATGCATATCTGCCTTCCTTCCCCCCCTTAAAGCGGCCACAAAATAAGTCTCTTTAGCCCATTTCAAGGGGTATCCACAAGTAATAATAATAAAGTTCGTTGCCTAAGTCTTTTGTTTTGTCAAAGGTGCAGGCAACATAGCCAGCAGTCGCATCAACGTGAGCTCAACATATCAACACAAATATCTAAAAACAGACACACATATAGCAACTATATACATATTTATATATATATATATATATTTGTATAGGTAGGCTGTCGGTTATGCGGAGTTCACGCTATGTCAAGCATGATTTTGTTGTTGCTTCGGGGCTGAGTGGTTAAGTGTAGCTGCCGTCGCCTTCCCAGCTGCCATAGAAACTCATTAATGAGCGCACAAACTGGCATTTGACAGATTTTTTAATTAAACCATACAAATTGCAATTTTTCATGGCTCTGGCGCTGCAAAGCGCTTTTTCAGTTGCCTCTATTTGTGTTTACCTTTTCTCTCTCTCTCTCTCTCTCTCTCGCTCTTCGAAGACAAACTGAAATGGCAAATGCGAGCACGCAGCTGCCCTATTTAACCCTAAAAATGTTATGCTCACCCAAAATGTTATTCATTTTATGCCTAATTAATCTTTAATATGCAAACACATTCGCCGAAGATCGTGAAAAGCTTAACGAAAGTCTCTCTTAAGTTATGTCTTTATTTAAATGAGCTTTGCTTTGGTTAATAGATACTATTTATATTGATGACTAATTAATGTTAAGAATGTATTAGTAAATGTAAACAAAAGCTCTTTAAAGCTTTCACAATGAAGTTGATTTGACTTAGCTTTAGAGTTTCCTTTTATCATTACGATGCTTGACTTAGGTTTTAATCTTCTGTTACCACAGCAAAGATTAAGAACGCTTTTACTGTTGAAAGCTTCCAGCTTTTACCAGAAAGCACATTAAAAGCTTGAAATCTTCGCTGTGTATGCTTGTCAATTGCTAAAGCTATTTATTGCTGATCCACGTATAGGCAAGCTTTCAAAAGTTGCTCTTAAAGCTCTGCAAATCTTGCATAATTCTCCAATTCTCTGCTCTACCAATTACTTATGATAAAATCTCTGCACTCAACGCCTAAAGCTGACGTTTTTCCTTCCCCCCCTTATCGATAAAAGCTCCTTTTATCGATTGCTTAATAGTACAAAAACAAATTTACATACGCACTTAGCTAATGAATTACGCTATGTTTGCATAATCATCATCATTATGAACATTATAATCATCATCATCATCGTCATCATTATCAACTTGGTGGATTGCAGCCTGGCTCTTTTGCTCCTTTCACTTTCTGCACAGCGAATGCCTAATTATTCCTAGCCGCCTACACAGCAGCCCCCTCAAGCAGCTCCCCCCCTGCTGCATTGTCTGTAGCTGAGATTTCGCACATAATTAAATTGCGCAAAAATTTACATGAAATTAATCGTTTTATTGTTGTGTCTCGCTGGCATGTGCCATGCGGAAGCATCGCCCTACCAAAAATGGCCACAAACAGCCGTAGGCAAACAGTAGCCGATGTCCACTCGCGACGGAGCTCCACAAAAAGCAGCCGCAGCACGCAAGATTTATGCGCCTGCGCCGCGCTGCCAACAATTATTGAGGCAAAAGCAAAGGCATAAAATCCATTAGATTTCTTCGAAGCTCTCGGCTCATTTCACTTTCGCAAAGCAATTACATCACGTCGATGATGCGCGATAGAAATTTATGCCAGCGCCGGAGATCTGGAACAGCCACAAATCTTAATTAGGCAAAGCGGGGCGAAGCTTTGCATATTGAGGAATCTTTCAGCTGGGTTCTGGCTTAGTTATCGAGCGAAAGTCGAGCTGACTAGTTGGAATATGGCGATAGTTCTCTGGCTGCTGCTGCCGCTGCTGCTGCTTCACTTCACTCTGACCACAGCTTCCCAGCCGTACAACATCTCCAGCAATCCGCAGATCAATGCCATCGAGCAGCTGGAGCTGCTGCCCACGCGCATTGTGAACGGCGTGCGCATACCCTGCCAGCGTGCGCCCTACCAGGCGGCGCTGCGCTACGAGGGTCAGTTCATCTGCGGCGGCAGCATCTTGACCCGTTACTGGATACTCACGGCGGCCCACTGTGTGGCCGGGCAGCGCGGCAGCTATCGAGTGCGCGTGGGCTCCACGCAGCAGCCGCGCGGCGGACAGCTGCATCGGGTCAAGTCGATTGTGATGCACGCCAACTACAACCAGAGGACGATGCAGCACGATTTGGCTTTGTTGCGCCTGGCCACGCCCCTCAGCTATGGGCGCTGCGTGCAGCCAGTGCGTTTGCCCAGCAGCAGCCAGCGACAGAGGCCACCGCGCTGCCTCCTGGTCAGCGGCTGGGGCCTGCGCAAGGAGACGGCGCAGAACGTGCAGCGCCATCTGCGCGCCACATCCGTGTGCAGGGTATCCACTAGTCGCTGCGACCGCATGTACCGCAAGGGCGGCGTACGCATTTACCGGCAAATGATGTGCGCTCAGCGCCTGGGCCACGACAGCTGCTCAGGGGACTCAGGCGGGCCGCTGGCATTCCGGCGCACGCTGTACGGCGTAGTCTCCTTTGGCATTGGCTGCGCGAATCGCAACTATCCGGGCGTCTATGTGGATGTGAGCAGGTATAAAGGATGGATGCTGAGGATTATAGAGATGTACTCCTAAGATTTGGAAGAATTAAAATGAAAAAAAATATATATAAAAAAAAAATTCTAAAAAAATACTACAAAAAAAAAAAAAAAAATATTTAAAAAAAATATGAAAAACTTAAAAAAAATTGAAAATAAATTATTTCAAAAAATGATTAAAAAAAATATTAAAATACAAGAAAAAATTGTTTAACAAAATTATTAGAAATATTTATTTTAAAAAATCATTTTTAAAAAATTTTTTTAATTTTTTAAAAATAATTCTTATAAATAAAAAGAATTCTATGTATCTCAGAAGAAATTTATTGCGTTAAATAAATATTTGGAAACTATACCTAGCTGGCCCAAGGCATTCCCTTATACTTATCTTCTACTCGGTCAAATCTTTGATATATAGTCATGAGACTATCTTCTATACATAGTATATATACATACATACATGGGTCTCAAATTCCTAGGGTATTTCAGCTTTCATCTCAAGCATTAAGGCCCTCTTAAGCAATTTGCTTCGTATTTGTAAAACTTAGCCACTTATTTGGGCTCTCATCTTCCTTCCTTGATCTAACATTAATATTCAGCAACTGCTCAGATATTTTTCTCTTTACCATTTTTTCCATTCGGGGTTTTTTTTTTGTTTTTGGCTGCTTGGAAATTTGTGTAAATTATGTATTTGTGCACTTTTGATTTCATTTAAACGAAGTTTCCTGATGGCCCCCAGCGCATGTCAAATATCAAAAGCAAATCGCGTCGGGCAGCCACTTGCGCAACACCACATCCAGCACAGCCGCCACATCCACAACGTAGCATCCAAACAAAATATCACTGCCATATGCGGTGGGCGTGCTCCGTTAATGCTGCCGTTGCCGCTGCCGTTGCCGTTGCTTTGGCTGCTGCGCCCCCTCCTGGAATTAACATAATCGTGCTCAGCCTCTGCCGCCGCCCTGCCCAGCTCCCTCTGCCTGCCGGAGCAAAGTGTTGAGAGCTGGCGATGGCTGTCAAGTGGTGGCTGCTGGCCATGAGAGCTGAGGATGTGAGCTGACGTTGCAGCAGGCGAAACTGTGCCGTTTAGCACTTTTGCCCCACTGTTGCGCAATGCGAGCAGCACTTCGAGTGTCTTTCGTTTTGTTAAAATAAAGTTTTTAATTTTATGAAAATATGCCTTTAAATTTTACTTTTGTTTTAGCACGTGTGTTTGTGTGTATACATGTATATGTGTGTGCATGTTTAGCTATATTTATATATATAATATATATATGTATGTATATGCGTGTGTAAATCTCTTGAAGCATTTCCACATCAGTTTTTGTTTTTGCTTTTTTTATATTTTGTTGTTTTTTTTTGTTTTTTGTTTAACATTAAGTTACGCTTAGACAAAATTTTTACGTATTCTAGCCTAAATGTATACCATTTCGTTTGTTTAGCATTTAGTAATAATAATATTTGTTTATATAATTCTTGCTTGTTTTGTAAATTTTAAACTATTTGCTATAAAAATGTTCAACAGCAAAATTATATGCATTGCATTTGGTTTTTGAAAGGTGGCCCAAAAACACAAAACGCACATAAATTCTATTTTTTTCTTTTCTTTTCTTTTGTTTTTTGAAAAATTTCATAAAAATGTGTTTTAAAAAAATTTAACGTTCGTTTTCATTTTTCTTCTTCTTCTCATTTTAGCGTTTGAAAACAAATGTCGCAAAAAACGTAAAATATTTTTAAAAATTTTACAATTACAAAGCACAGACACAAAAAATGTTTGTTGTTGTTTGTTGTTAGTGTGAATATATCCTCTCGACAATGCACAGATAATTAATTTGTTTGTTTTTTTAAAGCTATATAACAATTCAATTTCCGATCTGAAGCGATCCTTAAAATGTTTGCATCTTTTGGTTTCTACAACAACATTTAACAGCTATGAAATAAATTATGAATAGGCAGCCAATCGGGGGACTTGACTCGAATATGGATAGTTTACAATTGTTGATGCTCAGTGCTGTTGTTGCTCGTATTAACATTATTATAATTATGATTATTATTAACTATACATTTGGAGTTGAATTCTATTACAAATATAATTTAAAAGCCAGACAGAGAGAGAGAGAGAGGGAGATGGGGAGAAAGGGAGAGATAGAACCTATTTAAAAAACTGTTGAAGCCTACACATTGCACGTAACTCTGTTTATGTTGCAGCTGTTGTTGCTGTTGTTGTTGTTGTTGTAGTTGTTGTTGACTCATACAACACATCACATATTTTACAGTTTAATAATACTTTCTTACACTTAATTTTGTTATTAGTTAATTCATATTTATCAGTTTGTTGCTATTGCTGCTGTATGATGGTTGTTGTTGCTCATTATCTTCTTCTTGTTGTTCCCCGTCAATGTCGTGTGGTTGTGGTTGTTACTGTTGTTGGTTGTTGTTTTAGCTGCTATTAGTTGCTGCTGTTGCTGTTGCTCATTCCGCTGCTGCTGCTGCTACTGTTGATTATTATTATTATAATGTTGATTGATTGATTGACTCCTTATGACAAAAACGGATTCGTTGCGGCTGCCTCCGGTTTTATCCACGGCATGTTGTTGTTTTGCTGTAAGAATTGCAATACCAAATATTAGTTTAAACCGTTTCTGAAGCATAACACAGACTGGAGCTAAGTTAAGCAAAACTATCTACATGCAGTTGCTAGCAGCTACGTTCGATTATGTTAGTTGGTTAGTTTAGTGTAGATTTTAGTTTAATTATAAATTATGTTTTTTTTTTTTTTTGCCAACTAGAGGGCATTTGGTGGCTTTAGTTTCTAGTATTATTTTTGGATAGCGGAGCATGCACATTCGAAAAAAACATTTTACCCATTTGCATTGTATTTTTTGCATATTATTGCATTATTGTTTGTGTTTTATTTAAGCGTCCAAGCCTCCATTGTTGGCTACAATTAGAAAATATTATGATCAACTGTGTTTTGTTGTTTGGTTTTTAGCTTCAGCAGCTGCTTGTTAACAAGTTGTTTATGCGACAGAGAGAGAGAGAGAGAGAGAGAGAGAGAGAGAGAGAGAGAGAGAGCGATAAACAGGAAATGAAACTGTAGATATATATATGGAGAGTACTGCCAATTAGGCCAGCTAAGGAGAGTTTGAAGTAGGGAACATGTCTCCACTCAAAGAAATTTGAATAGTAAACATCCAGTTAATTCAGTTTCATTCCCTGCAGCGCGTTAAGGACATTCTCTAGCACTTGTTTAAGGAAATCATACAATAAGAAATCAGTAAAAAATACAATAAACAAATCATAAACAAACAAAACTCAAGCAAAGCAACAACGAATCGCAAATCTGTTTCTGTTTCTGGCAATATCAATTAGCGGCAACAACGACGAGCAACAGGATAGGGCTACAAGTCTCCAGCCGAACTCACTTCCAATTTGCAGTAGGTGGGGTGGCCATAGATGCCGCCGCTAGGTGGCGCCACGTTGCCGCTCTCATAGCTCAATGGTGAAATGCTAATGCCCGGCGTATCGGCCAACGAATCGGACAGAGCGCTGCTGTAGGTATGCGTATAGGGGGAATAGCCGGGCGTGTTATAGTTGCCGCTCCCATACTGCACGGAGGGCGACGGAGCCGAGGGACTGGGATAATGGGAACGCTGCTGCGTCGGCGATTCACCCAATATGTCCATGTTGCGTATGTTCTCAATGCCGGGACTAGTGTAGCCATAGCTATGACCATAGAAATTGTTGTTGTCGCGCTGTTGATTGTTGTAGTTATTGTTGTTGTTGTTGTAGAATTGCTGCTGTGGACGGGACAGGGTTGGGGGTTTATTGAAGTCGCCTAGCAGCTGAAAGTCATCCACTAGCGGCAAGCTAGTCGGACGCAGCGGCTTTAGAGGATTGGGCTATGATTCGATTCGATTCGATTCGATTTGGATTTGAATTGTTGCATGCAACAGTTGCTCGAGATATGAAAGCAAAATAAATGTATATTTAAGAGGAAACAAAATGCAATGAAGAGATAGAGAGAGAGAGAGGGGAAACGATAATAGTAGGGAAGAGTAAAGTAAAAAGAATTACCCAAAAAATGATTAGACTAAACGCAGAAGATCTCAAACAATATAGATATCTGACAACCAAATATATAGCTAAGCACACGTGCACACACGCTCGCCCACTCACCTGAGAGGCTGCACTGACGCCACCGGTGACCGGCGCCCAGGGATCCTGATTCATGTTGACGGGAAAGGGCGGCTGTTGTTTCAATTGATTGATGGACGGCACCTGATGGGATTAATAACAATAGTTAGTCACGAGTCTCTAGAGAGAGAGAGAGAGAGAGAGAGATATGTATGTATTCGTATTTACGGCTGGCTGCTGCTGCTGGAATAGATTCGTTTTGGGTGGCATCACGTTGTCCGCGAATGGATTGTAGGCGGGCGCCAGTCCTGACTGCGTCTGCGGCGTGTTTGGCTTAATTAGATTATCCAAATTGACCAGCGCTGAGTTCTCGCCAAGGAATGCAAGCGGATCACGATACGGCTTCTTTGTGGTGGCGCCCGTTGAGGGATGCACTGAGCCATAGTTCGACGAAAGCGGATCCATGTCGTCCAGCAGCGAAGCTGTCAATCAAAACAAGTCAAGCAATCAATCAATCACTGAGTTCATTGGGCAATATATTCAGTTACCATTGTTGTTATTGGAGGCATTAGAATTGTTATGTTCGGCACTTTTGTTGCGATTGGTTATCAGATCGAACTCATCAAAGTCGGGCGATTGCTTCTGCAAGATAAGAGCACAAGAGATTAGCTTGAGGTACTTCCCATTGCTGATTGAGCACTCACTTTAATGGCGCCCGTCTGCATTGCCTTCCATGGATCATCCAAGGTGGCCGCACTGGGCTGCGCTGCTGCCCAGGGATCGGCTGGAGCGGCTGGCGCTGCAGCAGCTGCTGCTGGCGGCGCTTCGCTAAGCCAGGGATCCGCCGAGCTGCCATTGCTGGCCGCGTGCATTGTAGGTGGAGCAGCAGCCAAGCCAGGGCTAACTGCTGTTTTCGTCAGCCACGCGTCCACAGGCGCTGGCGCAGCAACGCGTCCATTTTGGTTGGCATTCCCGTTCGTTTGTAGCCAACCCTCGTTGGAGGAGCCCGACGCCAAGGATGGCGACTGTGTGCGCAGGCCCCAGGCATCGCCGGGTGCGCCCAAAGCCTGAGGCGCCGCCTGTGCACCCGCGCCCAGTGGCAATCCTTCACTCATTAGCGTGCCATGGCCAGCCGAGGGATGCCACGGATCGACGTGGGGCGAGGCGGTAGCGCCGGCCCAAGGATCTGACAGTTGACTAGCTGCACGGCTCGAGGGCGCAGCCCAGGGATCCACAACAGCAGCAGCAGCAGCGCCGCCAGCAGCGCTAAAGGGTGGACTCGAAATGCTTGTCGCGCCCAGCGAGATGTCCAGCAAGTCCAGCAAATGGCTCTGTTGCTCCTCCTTCTTGGCCGGCGCCGGTATGGGTCGGCCACTTGAATCTCGACTGTGGGTGGGAACAAGGTTAATGAAGAATGAAGGATAGCAATGGCTTAACTATGATTACTTGAAGTCCTGTTCGCTCTGGCTGAGCGCTAGCTGCAGACGCACATCGTCGCTGCGCCGCTTGGCCTCCTCCTGCTCGGCCTCCTCCCGCGACATGGCCATCGCCAGCTGCAGCTGCAGCTCCTCCTCGCCAGCTGTCTGGGGACGCACCATTTCCAGCTCGGAGGCATTCTTGGGCGGCTCCTCCTGCCAGCCCGGCGGCATGTCTCGCTGTGAGGGCCCGTCGATGTAGCCATCGCTGCCGAAGCCACTCGGATGGAGAGCGAAACGTTCTTTGGCTTTCAGCGCCTTCACACGCTCGTTCTTGAGCCTCTCGTCGTCCTTGAGCAGATTGACCAGCTGTTTGGCCTTCTCGCGCACATGCGTGCCCTGATCCTTGCCCTCCTCGAAGTAGACAAACTCGCGCAGCGTCTGTATGGCAAATATGTTCTCCTTGCACTGCTGGGCGACCTTCTCGGTGCCCGTCTTGATCAGATACTCGAGCAGTATGAGCGCCTTGTAGACGTGACGCCAGTTCTTGCCATGATCGTTCAGACGCTTCCATATCATTTGCATTATCTCCGAGAAGGCGACCACATTGTACGTCAAATCGGCTATTTCGGCCATAATTGTGGCCGACGGCCCCCATGGATCATTGGAAGTGGCCTCGCGCACCTTGACCTGGCCAAAACAGAGAGAGAGAGAGAGAGAGAGAGAGAGATATGTGTGAATTGGGATAATCCTAAAGGTATTTCGGTGGGTACTCACCTGTGCATCGGAATAGTTGTGCGCGAGATTCTTGATGTTTCTGCGTAGTCCGGCGACATTGACCTGCATATCGTCTTTTTGTTTTCTCACTGTGTGACGAAAAGAGTGAAGAGGCGTATTAACATGGCTCTAACTGAATACAATTCTCTGCGTCTACAGTATTGTAGTATAGTACTATGTTCGTCTAGATCTGCTAAACCTTTCTTTCAAATCAAATTTGTGTGTTTTCTCTTGAATTTTGTATCAAATACATTCGAATGCTACCAAAAACAAAATGAATTCTGTGTGTTGAATGTCAATATATACATATATATATATATATATGTATATATCTGGATATATACCAGATGTATATATATATATTGATAGGACTATAATACGAACGAAAAAACAGAAATAATTCCAAATAAATCGCACAGGGGCGCATCTGCTCCTTGGGACTTTAAACGGTTACATATAAAGATATATATTTATATGGACGGGGGTGTATCTATGTGTCTACGTGTATGTCTGTGTGTGTGTGTGTGTTCTGTGTCAAAACTGAAAAACAAATGCGTGTAGTTTATAGATTTTGGAAACAAGAATACAAAATTCATGGCTACTTTTCGACTAAAAGCTTTGGTCAACTCTTATACACCCATGTTCACATTTATAGTGTCATGTATCAAATCAAAAGTGTATATATATATATATATATATATATATATGCGGTGTATTTTAGGTAAAAGTTTATGCAAAGAAAACATTAAGACTTACTTTTCGGTTTGTTTTTTGTTTCTTTGCGTTTGACTTATACAAGTTTTTTTGTTTTTTTTTTTTTTTGTTAGTTTGCTTTCTCTATATGCGCTATATATAGAAGGTGTTTGTTTAATTGCTTGAGTTTTTCTTTAGCTTTTTTGTTTTGCTGTTATAAGTGCTCCAAAGCAAGCTAAATATGAGATACAAGATAATACAGTCAAAATACGTAGTATAAGAGTACATAGAGATAGATATATGTATGTAGAGAGTTAGAAGTGTTGTGCAGTATTAGGGCACATACGAAACAGAAAACATAAGTGCAACGAAATCAGGAAAAAGAAACTAAAAAGTGCTCGAGTGGGGTCCAAGTTTAAGTCTGACATAGACCCCTAATACCCTGACACACGCCGCAGATATTTGTAATTCAATTTGCAAACAGAAAATGTATCAAAAATAAACAAAACAAGCAAAAACTGGTAAGAAAATAGCGAACAAAGTCGAAAGCGAAATGCTCTTTGCAGACAGACAAAAGCTGAGTGCTACACACGCGAAATTAGAAGACTGCTAATTGCAGTCGCCGTGGAACTGGTGAACAGTGCTGCCAATTTGGCTATAAGCAATAAGTGTTTAGCTATTTCTGGGTAAAGCCATGATCACGCTAAAATACCCCTCCTCTGCCAGCTCTATTGAGTATACCAAGAAGCCGCACGAATGCAGCGAGAAAGGGGGAACGAGTATTTGCTATAAATAGCTAAGCTGCCTTATACAAAGCAAAATAAGCAAGAATTATAACTGTTTTTTATCATAGACAGAAAACCGAAGGTCGCACCTTCCTTCGGCCGTTAATCAATGTGAAAACTTAAATAAATAACAAAAAAATCACAGACTAATTTCGCATGTGCTAATGCAATTAAACACAATTCCTAGTGCTTTGTAAACAACATTTCGCTGAGATGTTTTAGAGTATCAGCAAGTAAACAACTAAAGCTAATCCACACAATTCACTTCAGAGAACGTTGCCTAATTAGAGCTGATAAGATATCAGAGTAATGCCACTCGGACAGAGTCAGGTAAGCGCGCACACAAATATTTCGACATCTCGAGAATTGAGAACGAGTTAGCATGAAGTGCGAGTGAGCAAGGGAAACGCACTTGACACATATTGGAGCCGGCTTGAAAAGAAACTTCGTGCAGATTTCGAACTCGAAAAGAGTTCGAAACTAGTCGAACGGGTCTACCTACTTATGCGTGTGTGTGTGTTTTTGTGAATGCTGTGAGATTCATTGACCGCAGCTCAGTAGTAATGAGCAGTGCGTGCAGATCAGACAGTGTGTCTCTGTGTATGTGTGTGTGAGAGAGAGAGAGATGCGGGCCGCTGGTTAACGGTTTGTTTGTTTTGTTTTGTTTGCTCTCTCGCTCTCGGTGCTCGCTGCAGCAGAAACAGAAGTCAAAAGCAACACGAATAATTTAATTAAACAAAAACAAGCAAAATTTAGCCGAAGGAATCGACAATGAGGGGGAGGTGCAATGCCCTGAACTTGAGCCAGACACCAAACAAGCAAGAGAAAGGAAACGCGGCGAATTTGTGGGGTGGTTGTTACGACGCGAACTTTCTTTGTTGTGACGCTTTATTTTTCTTTTCTTTTTTTTTGCACTTGACTTTTGCGACGTTTTTATTGCCAAAAATATATTAGGGTATGTCTGTATGTGCGTTTGTTTGTATATGGATATAAACCGAGCAATGGAGAAGCCTTGAGTTGAACGTCAAGTTCAATGAACGTTGGCTAAAAAACAATTCGCGCAGCGGGCGAGAGCTTTGTCGAGATCGAGATCACAAGCGAGACTGAGCAGGCGAGTGAGTGCGTGATGCGAATTGATACGAATTGTGATTTAAATGGCGGACAGCAGCAGTTAGAGCAGCAACAGCAACAGCACTCGACGAGTCTCTGAGCACACACATTAGAGAAAATATTCCGCCGTGCTTTTTGTTTGTGTGTTGTCTAATGCTATTATGAACCCCTTTGTTTGCGGCTTGTCCGTTTTATCGTTTAGCGCAATGTTGCGAATGTGAGGAGAATCGATAATGGGTGCATGTGTGTGTGTGTGGAAGAGTCGAAGGTCAGCATTTGCATGCCGCAGCCCACTGTGCAGCTCTCTGATCTTGCGCTCGCTCGCTCACACTCTCTCTCTTTCTCTCTCATTTCTGACTCTCCCATCACTAATGCTGCAGTTGGTGCATGCGGGCGTTCAATGTGGGGCGTATGCAGTGTGCGTGTGTGTGTGTGACTCTGTGATAACAAATCGAAAACGAAAATTACGATTAGATTTCATAAATTGTTGCGGTATCTTTATATTTATTGCTGGCAGAAAGACACCTTCATTCATTAGTCACTTCTATTGCGGCGAAATGGGCAACATAAACCAGTTCCAGCTATGACTAAGCGGCGAGGCGGCGGCGAAACGAGCCGGCGAAAATACACAGTAACAACTGTTATCAACAAAATATATTATATATATAGTGTGTATATATATAAATAAAGAAACAACTACAATTACGAAAACTATTAAGCAGCTCGCACAGTTATTATTTTCTGAGTGTACAACAAAAATAACAACTTCCGTTAAGTGAAGCACACATTTGTGACGTACGCACACACACGTATGTATGTATGTATGTATATGTACAATATGCTCATCTTGTTTACAGTATTCGCTGCCAATAATAAAGTATATGCATATATATATAAAAGAAAAATAATATACAAACACAAAGAAGCAAACTAAAGAGAAATGCTCTCGCCCCAAACGCGCTGCCCACGTCCGCTTACCTGCTGCAATACTTCTTTCTCTCCGCTCTGTGCGTTGCGTTTGCTGCAGTTAGCTAGTCCGTGTGTGTGTGTATAAGTGTGTGTGTGTGTGTGTGAGTGTATGTGTAGGTGTGTGTGTAGTGTAGTGTATAGTGTTTCTATATGTGTATGCCTGTGTGTGTCTGTGTGTGGGGCTCCAAGAAACAACGACAACTACTCCTCCCAGCTAGTTTCATATATTTTTACGACTTTCTTTTTGTATGCGCCCGACACAGTCACAAGACGATGACAACAGACGGCGACGTCAACAAAATTGCAATGGAAACCAATTATATGCAGTTGCAGTGTACGCGTTATTTACACAATTCTTTAGCACGAAACACACACAATTGTTAGCCAAATATAATATGAAACAGCGCAATGGATTTTCTTGTTTTGTATGGCTTTTTGCGATTGCTTTCTTTTTCTGCTGCTGTTTTGCTCCGTCTCCTATCGCTGACGATGGTATAACTAAAGACAAGAAGTTAAGCGATACATCGATAGCATAGTGGCGGTGCAACTGCTAGTGCACGGCTATCGATGACAAGGAACGACAGGCGATTAAAAAAGCTAAAATTGAAATAAATTAATAAAACAAATATATTAAGCTAAAAAATAATAATATAATATTTTATATTATAACAAATTTATTTGCTTTTATTTAAGAAAAGTAGCTACAGCAAGTCACGGCCGATGGTGCTGTGCACTAACATAGTTATGTTATTGGTAAGCCGCCACACAATGCAGAATGCTGTTAACTAACAGCACTAACGTTATTTGTTATATACTGTAATGAAGCGCGCTAAAGTATGATATTTGAATTTTAATTTTGATTTAAGTTAAATTGAAACAGAAACAAATTGTTGTTTTTATTTTCGACTTTATTTAGAATACCATTTTCATTTTCATTTATATAATTACGCGCTACAAACTAAATTCATTTGTTAACCAACTGATAACAATATATAATTTCTTTCTGTGTGTTTTATGTGCGTTGCTACTGCTCTGTGTTTGTGTGTGAGTGTATGTGTATGTTTCGGTGTGTGTGTATATGTGGTTTGTTCGTTTTTCTTTTTTTTAACATTATTTTTATTTTCATTTTTGTGCTGTTTTTCTGTGTGTGTTTTTTGTTTAACTCTAAGTACCTACTTGTAAAACTTTTCAACGTATGTATATGCTGTATACAGTTATTTAAATATTTATATATTCGCTCTCCCGCCAGTGGCCAGACAAGCTGTACCCACGCCCCCAACCCGCCCAGCAATCAACTTATAACTTAAAGCCGGTCCAAAGTTTCGTTCGTCCTTGCGTCCGGGTCGATCCGCTCGATAGATTTGCCGTTGCTCTCAAACTGATTGATTCGATTCGATTTCGCGTTTCAACTTACATTTAGCTTAAAACATACAATCCAGAAAAACGTTTCGTTTGCATGCCACGCCCCCCGTACGCCTGCCAGCGCCTTTACAGTTAAATAATTCTTGTGTTGATTTTCTTTCTCTTTTTTTTTAGTTTTAGTTATTTTTCTCCTTCTTCCTCTTCCTTTTTGCTGCCTCCTCACTGCTCCGGCGGCTCCTCGGGTATCTGGAGATGCTGTGCCGCGTGCTCCGAGGGGTACTCCTCGTGGACCGAGTTGGACTGCGAGTCGGCGTCCTCCTCGAGCAGATTCGATTTGCTCGGTGTCGGCACCAGCACCACATTCGGTATATACTCGACCGTCTCATACTCTGTCTTGGCCACCGGATCGGCCTCCGCTTGCTCCGCCGGCTGCGGCTCTGCCGACGCCTCGACTGCCTCGTCCGTGGCGTTCATCTGCGATGGCTTCGGCTGATTGGGCTCCTCGATGTCCAGGACAACGGGCACCGTATCGTTCGGCTGCGGCGTTGTGGTGCTGGTGGTTGTAGTCGTGGGCGCTGTGGTCGTTACCATTTCCATCACGCTCACCGCAGTGGGTGTGGTTGCGGCACTCACAGTGGGTGGATTCGTCGTTGTCGTCGTTGTTGTTGCTGTCGAAGTTGTTGTCGTTGTTGTTGTTGTTGTTGTTGCTGTTGTTGCTGTTGTTGTTGGGTTTGTTGCATTCGCCTCCACCTCGAGCACTGGCGCTGGCGTGGTCGTGGCCGCTGCAGCCAGCAGCAAGGTGGGCGCCACCGCCGGCGGTGCGGCTATTATAACGGGATTGATCAGCGGCTGCCCGAGCGTCGCTATAATCGGCGGCAACAGCTCGTCGTTGTTCTTGATCAGAATGGGCGACGGCACGAGCATCTGGACGAGCGGCTTGGCGTCCTCTGCATCGACTATCTTCAGCTTGGTCACCAGCAGCGGCAGATCGTAGTTGTAGAGCATCGGCAGCACCGTGCACACCTCCTGGTCGTTCTCGAAGCACTGCGATCGGCCCCGAATGCGCGCATCCTGCGCGATCATCAGCCGGCACAGCTCGTTCAGGCGCACATCACACATGATGGGATTGTCTAGGGGGTGGTAAAGGGGAAGAATGTGGGAATTAGTATTACGTAAATCTATCTGATATATCCCTATCTTATCTATACAGTCGGATAAGATAACTGCATGAAGAGGAGACTGCGAGCTAGAGCCAAGGACTTAGCTCTCTTAGAATCGCTTCTCTTTCTTTCTGTTCTCTCCATTGCTTGTTGCCACATTTCTCATATCTCTCTCTCTCTCTCTCTCTCCGTCTGTCTTCCTTTCAACTGTTGCTTCCATTTCTATTTCATATTGTTTTTTTCATGCTCTTATCCTATCTATATCTCTCGCAGCTCCTTTCTCCTCTCCATCTGAATTTTGCCTCTCGTTTTCATACTCATTGTCTCTTTCTCTGTCTGTCTTTCTCTCTTTCTCTCTCCCTCTATCTTTCTCTTTTTCTTTCTCTTTCTCTCTCTCTCTCTCTCTCTCTCTCTCTCAGTGTATCTTTCTCTCTCTCTCAGTCTCTTTCGACCTTTATCTCTCCTGTCTTTCTCCCTCTCTCTGTCTCTTTTACAATTCTCTTTCTCTTTTTCACTTTCTTTCTCTTTTTCTTTCCCTTTCTCTTTCTCACTTTCTCTCTCTCTCTCTCTCTCTGTCTCTCTTTCTGTCTCTCTCTCTGTCTCCTCTCTCTCTCTCTTTCTCTTTATTTCTCCCTCTCTCTGTCACTTACTCTCTCTCTCACTCTTTCCTTTTATCTTTGCCTCTCCCTCTCTCTCTCTTTCTCTCTGTCTCTGACTCTTTCTCTCTCCCTCAGTCTCTTTCTATCTCTCCCTGTTTTTCTCTCTCCCTCTCTCTGTATCATTGTTTGTCTCTCCCTCTCCTTCTCCCTCCCTCTCCCCATTCACTCACCATCCAAAAACATCTCCAGTTTGCCAGGAACATTGTGATTCTTGCAGCGCGTGTTGGTCACCAGCTCACTCGAGATGCTCGAGATTTGGTTGTTGGTCAAGTTGACCTGGCACAGCATGGGCAGGCCATAAAAGTCGCGCTCCAGCTTCGTGATGTTGTTGTAGGCCACCTTCAGGATCTTCAGGCTGGGCAGCAGAGTCTGCAGTGGGAAGGGGAGGAAAAGAGATAAGTTAAGGATCATTATCTTAATGGCAATCCCATCAATGGCTTACCGTTTCCAGCTGCTTCAGTTCGACCAGTTGATTGGCGGTCAAGTCGAGTATCTCCAAGCGATTCATGCCATTCAGGTCGCCCGGGAGTATGTACTCGATGCGGTTCTCCGGCAGGCTGAGTATGCGCAGGTGACTCAAGCCCGCCAGCGCCGAGTCGAGGGTGATAATCTGATTGTGGTCCAGGCGAAGGTCGATGAGGGCCAGCTCGGGGCTGTGCTTGTGGGCTGGAAGCAGGCGCTGAATGCGATTGTACGAGAGATCGAGGACCCTCAGGGAGCGCATGCCGTGCAGCTCCTCCATGGAGAACTCCTCGATGTCGTTGAACGAGAAGTTGCCTCGCGTCAGCTTCGCCATCGGATGCAGCGAGAAGTTCAGCGAGCGAATGTGGTTGCAGGCGAGATTGAGCGTGTCCAGCTGCCGGCACGACTGGAACTCGTCCTGGGCCAGGAACTCCAGCTCATTGTTGTTCGCCAGTAGCTCCGTCAAGTGCTGGGCATTCCTGAGCACCCGATCGAAGGATCTCAGGCGATTGAAGTGCAAGTGGATGATCTCCAGGTCGTCCATGGTGGCCATGTTCGCGGGCAGATGCTCGAGCCGATTGTTGTGGGCCATGAGGAGGCGCAGCTTGCTGCCATCCGGCAGCTCCTTGTCCAGATCACTGATGTTGTTCGCATTGATGAACAGCGAATGCAGTTTGGTCAGCTCAGCCAGCGATCCGTTCAGGGACTCGAGTTGATTGCGCCCCAAGTGCAGGATGAGCAAGCTGAGCGGAAAGGCGCCTCGGTCCAGTCGGGTTATATTGTTGCTGGGCAATATCAAGTTCGTGATCTTCTGGATCCCCCTGAGATCGTCCTGCTGCACGACGCGTATGTTGCAGCGGCTGATGTCGAAGGTCTGCAGCAGCGGCATGTGATTCAAGACGTGCTTCGGAATCTCGTCGAGTTCGTTGTCGGCGACGCTTAAGTAAGTGACATTCGATAACCCGCGAAATGGCAGCTCTGGCAGCGATCTATAAATAGCCCCAAGCGGCACAAAAAATAGAATATACGCTTATTAATGCCATCTCAATATGCGCGAGGAATGTTAGAATCAACAAATCTGAGACCTACTTTAGTACTTTACTTATCTTGGGGATGGGAATGGGACTGGGACTGGGAGTGGAGTGGAAGTGGGGAATACTCGCTTTGCTGGCATAGATAGAGCTATGGGGCTTCATACCTTAACAGCACTAATGCACGAGATAATAATTTGGATATTAAAATTTTCTACAATTTTCTGTTGCATACTTTTTGGCGCGCAAGTGCGAATGACACGAGCTGAAAGCGGCTGCTGCATACATGAGTGAGATGTAAGTTATAAAAAAAGAGTAAAGCTATTCGAAATCTGTGAGTTTGTATTATGTATACATTGCTTGCATGTGCTTGAGCTTTTATCTATAAATGGGCACATATAGTCTTGGCTTAAAGTAGACTTGGCTGAAGCAATTCGTATACTTCAGTTTCTCTGAAAGTTGTAACTTTAAAACTTGGCTCTATCTTTGTCTTAAAGAATTTTTATGATCGTTGGTTTGAGGAACAGGGAAAATATCTGTATTGTTATCCTTAGCATTCAAAGATATATCCTAATGTATATCTGTAGCTTTATCTGCTTAAGTCTTCATGTATGTAACCGTGATATTATCTCTTGTAGTACCTACATTTGTATCTACATCTGTATCTATAATGTCTCTACATTTGTATCTTAAAATGCATCTGTACCTAAATATTGACATCTCTATCTACAGCTGTTTCTCAGTATTCAGCTCCATTTGTATCTGTATATGTATCGGCATCTAAATCTATCTATAGATATTTCTCCGTGAGCATCTGCTAAAATATCCGTGTCTGCTTTTCTAATTGTATTTGTATCTCTATCTATATTCATATCTTCAGCTATATCTTTATCTGTATATGTATACGTCACTATCTGTGTGTCTGTATATGTATGTCTATATATCGATCTATTGATTTATCTATGTATCTATATACATGTCTATCGATCTATCAATCTACCTACATATTTATCTATCTATCTACACATTCATCTACCTATCTGTCAATCTATCTATCCATCAATCTATCTATCTATGTGCCTATCATCTATCATCTATCTATCTATCTTTTTATATATTTATCTACCTATCCATCTATTCCTCTATCTATATATCCATCTGTCTATCCATCTATCTCTCTAACTATCCATCTTCCTGTCTATATATCATCTATCTATATATCTGTATATCTATCTACATACTTGTACCACTCTCTGCTTAAGTATCTATGGCTGTATCTTCATCCCAATCTATATTTGTATCTTCTTCTGCATCTTTAACCTCATCTCTGTTTCTCTGCATTTCTATCTATCTATCTCGTCATCTATATCTCTTCCCCCCACCTCTAGCTACATCTACACCTCTATCTATATCCATATCTAATACCTTTAAATATTCATATTCACAAGTCCAGCTTATCATACAGCCAAAGCTCTCCCCGTATCATATGAATACCTGTAGCTGTCTATGCGTATCTTAATATCTCTTCTCCTGCTGCAGCCGCGCCCCTCTCCCCCTTCGCTTTCTATTCGTGTTTGTATATCTATATCGATGACTGCAGGCGGCTATTAAGATGTCGCCGTCGGGGCGCCAAATGGTCGCATTATTCATGATGGGAACTGGGCTGGGAACTGGCTGCTGCGATTGCTTCTAGCTGGCGACTATCTGTGGATGGCGTGCAAATTGCTTGATGGCAGCCAGTGGACATCCTTGGCGCCGTTATTGGCAGCAGCCAAAGAGCCTGCCACTGATTGGCAGGCATCTATTTTTAGATCTCGAGACACTTGATCTTGATTGATTGCGAGCTCGCCTGTCCACCACTTGATTATGTAATGTGCACAAAAAATACCAGCCAAGGATGATGGAGATGATGATGATGATGATGCAGGCCAGGCCTAGCAGACTGCAATAGATACGAGTATTGTATCTATAATGAGCAGCAGGCAGCGCGCGCTCGTTGAACTTGAGCGCATATCAGGCCAGATACATAAGCAGCTATATACATATATCGAGAGAGATTGATATATATATATATATGTGATATATATATATATATATATATATATATATATCATATATGGACAATTCCTTAACGTCAGTCATTTAATTGTCACACGACCTAAGCTGGCCTCTTGATCATTGATTGAACGTAATAATAAAATTCAATTGGGCACCCGCTCGCTGCCTGCCTCTCTCTCTCTCTCTCTCTCTCTCTCTCTCTGTCTCTCGCTCGCTCTTTTGCACAAACTGAGCTGACCCCAGGCAGACAAACAAATACCAAAAAAAATAATAATAACAATTACAAATAACAATAACAGAAACAACGGAACATTCCATTTCCAAGTATTCATTAGGTATCACTCTCTCCCTCTCCCTCTCACTCCCTCTCTCTCTTTCTCTTTTTTCAGCTAAATAATAAACCAAGTTTAGTGTAAACTTTCTTGATGATTGTTTACCTTCTTCTTAAAGCAAAACATAATATATACATATATATACTTATACTATATATATATACAGCATATAGACATTCGATTCGAAGTAGTTGTTGCGTTATCACTGAAAACGTTTTGTACTTGGAATATTCCATAATAAATTATGTGGCTATCGTACTCAACACTTTTTCGCACTTTTGTCAGGGCTGGCACTACTCCGCTAGACTGTATAATCTGCCATATATATGTGATGTGTGCGAAGACATGTATTTATACGACTCCTCTAGACATCGCTTATCAGCCTGAGAAAAAAACAAAACAAAACTGATCGATGCAGCGATCGGAAGCTCAGCTCACTGCAGTCTCTCAGCGGCAGCTTCTCTCTCTCTCTCTACTCGCTTCTCTCTTCTCTAGTTTCAGCAATTTGATTAGAAAACCCCGAAATTTTTGTTGACAACATTTTTCAGCAATTTGATCAGTGGACGATCGTTAAAATGATCATTCAAATCACATTATCTATCAAGTTGGCGCCAGTCATAAACTTATGACGAGCCCAAGTCCATTAAAACAGCTGCTCTTATCAGAGTCTCAAAGAATCTTATACATACATATATACACATACATAGCCACAGACGTATGTCCACTAGCATGCTTCCATATGTTTTTTTTTAGGGCTCTGGGTAAAGGTCTAGGCATGAAAATAATCAGTGTTTTTTTTTCTTTTTTTTTTTAAATTAACTCAATTTTGAGCAGACGAGATTTCTAGCTGGAGATATATTTGAATATATAGGAATTTGGATAGGAATATACAAAAGATATACCTATATAGATATAATGAAAAATATATGTTATATTTAGATTATTATGTTAGATTTAGATTATATATTTCACAGTTGCCCAGCTAATCTAGAAATTGAAATAGATATTGATTGATTTATTCAAGATACTCAGGGTAGCTTAGGCACTTATAGGTGAGTTATCTTGTCTAAGAATATATAAGAGCAAGATTAATCAATTGGAAGATATCTATGTGAAACATACTATGGATAATAACTAAGTATGTAAGGTAAGCTCTCTTGACTTATCTACATAGACAGCAATAGAGTTTAGGCAAACTTGATCTCAGGTAGTGCCGTATACCTTCTTTATAAATGTATATAGTCAGGCAAAACAACTGAACAAAAATCCCAAAAAAGATTTGAAACGGATTTCGCTAACCACGCGAATCACAGCGGATTGTCACGCGTAGCTCAAGCGGTTCATAAACATAACACACTCTCTCCCTCTCTCTCTCTCTCTCTCTCTCTCTCTCTCTCTCTCTCTCTCTCTCTCACACACACACACACACACAGTCACTTGCAGCATATGTGTCTGTGTGCTGCTTTTCCTGGCTCTGCGATGCGGCCTGGCCTGGAATGATTTGGTCAGAGCGCGATATTAAGGCAATAGGTCAATTGTATTAAATTGACATCAATGTAAAGAAGAACGAGCGGAAAAAATACACAGTTTTCAGGCAGCACGCGCTGGCGACGCAAGTCGCATGGCATCGAACCGAATCGGCGTTGCATATGCGCTACACTGAGAGAAAAACTGAAGCGAGTTGAAGAGAAAAACAGCCTTTTCTTTTGAGAAATACTTGAAAAATTCTGCTTAAAATATTATTTTGTTTAATACATGCAGTTTCATACATTTTAAAATATTTTTTAACTTGAAACTAAAGTTTTTCTGAAAAATATTTTTTAAATTAAAAAAAAAACATAATTTAAAATTTAAAAGCAAAAAGAATTTTTTTTATTATTTTAAAGTAAATTTTAAAAATTTTGGAATCAAAGAAAATTATTATTTGTCCAGAAATTTGCAAAGGAAATTTTAAAATAAATTTTCTTTATGAATATACAGTTATATTACTTAAAGATTTATTGTTTTAAAAAAGATTTTCTGACTTGAAAAATTTTCTATACTGTATGAGAATTAAGTAAAGATTTTTCAAAATTTATTTTCAATTTAATATTTTCTTATTTCTCTAAAAATCGGATCCCATTTTCTCGCAGTGTGCTTAATATGTATGTGTGTCTATATAGCACTGATTCGATTAGGTTCTAGTAATTAAATCATTTTTCCAAGCTTTTTTTTCTGTCTTTCTTTCTACATACAAATTGCAACTGATGGAGAGATGACGTTTGACAAATGATGCTACGCGCTGATAAAGCAAAAGTCAGCCAATTGTATAACCCATCCAGAACATGGCAGTTAATCGATTTCTATGCACAGAAGCGACATATACTATATATATATAGAGTCTATATGTATTGCACTGTGTCTGTATATTTGATTGTTTTTAATTGAATTGGCAGCTCATTAGGCGCAGGAGTCAAATATCAATGAACCCCGCTTATGAAATAGGACTGAATATAATATTACTTGAATATATACATATATATATACTCTGATATGGTTATTTATATTTGCTATTAATACAGTCTCTGTTTGTGGGTGTGTGTGTGTGTGTTTTGTTTCAAATTGAAATTCATTCAGAGTAAACGAGAAAACGTGCAGCTCGCTCGCTCGCTGCCTGCCAGAACCCAGAACCAGAACCAGAATCGAATCCAATTGCAATTATCAGTTTTGCATACGCATTAAGTATACGTCGGATGTCTCTGGGGATTTACTATATATACCCGTGAGTATGTCTGTGTGTGAGCTTATATAGAAACAGAATTGATAACGCCACTCGCTCGGTCGCAGCCATTCAGCAAGCATCAACAATCGAAGCACGAAGCTCGCCTCGCTGAGGATCTAATCTTGGGTCTTGAGTCTTGGGTCTGAAACGCGTGTCGCAACCAGCCCGAAACTAGCTGTAATTTGTCTCAATTGCACGGCCTGCAGATCCCCGCCGTAATTGAGAAATTAAATCATTTACTTCGGCCAGGTCGTAATTAGATCCCAGAACCAGGTCTCTCTGCCCCAATTGAGCTAATTATGCTCGTCTTGCTGTCCAGATACCTATGATATATCTACATACATATATCTATCTCTGATGGCTAGGAAATTGACCGCGAAACACGTGAAGCGCATTTTCTCATTATTATTATTTTGTATTTTCGTTTGCTTCTTCTTCTTCTTCTTCTTTTTGTTTTTTATTATGCTTAAGTACATTGTACTCGTATTTTCGTAGCTTCTGTTGCTCTTTCTCCTCTGCTGCTGCTGCTTCTTCTTCTTCTGTTTTTTTGCTTTTTGATTGGGTTTAA